>NW_023612653.1:0-61286 GCF_013339725.1 Rhipicephalus microplus | reverse complement strand
ATGCCCGGTCTAACCTCGTAGGATCAATATCTCCTTCGTCGGTGAACACCTTAGAGGGCCTCTGACTAGGCTGGGCCTTTCGAGCTGAAGCGTAATGAATGCACTCGGCACTCTGAATCATGCCTGTTAATATTGGAACACTACATGTTGCGGAAAAACGCTAAAATTCTACTGAATGCCACTTGCCCTTCTCGCGGACGTGCGCCCCAAGATGAAGGGAGTGACAAACAGCAAGAAATAGTCGTTCTTTTACGTCACTCCTTTACGTTGATTTTGTGCTCTGACGTCACTCACCGTACGCTTTTCATTAGAACGGGGTTAAATGCTAGCTGTACCTAAATAAAGAGACGAAAAATGTCCCGTGTTCTGATTATATTCTCAATTTTAGACGGTACCTTAATAAGAGCCTTGCACGTGACATTACTCTAGTTGGCATGTGTAATTTGTGTGCTTTGTTATGTAGCATGAATGAGAAGTACTTTGGTTTCGGCTAGCTGTTTATATCGTTAGGCTGCTTCCTGCTGCGAAGAGGTGATGCCTGTTTTTTTCCATTGGGATTATGTTATGCCATGATAACACCGATACGTCATCTAGTTAATCAAACTGTATGTTTGAGTGCAATTTCATGGCAACTTGACCCTCATTTGTGAGTTATACGACTTTAACTTATCAAACAAACAGTGCCAACGTGCTTTGGTGCTCCGTGGGGTCAAAAGTAGACAAACTGTTGGATACCATGTAAGTGTTGTGACCTGTAGCGATCAAAGCTTCACTTTGTGTTTGCTGCAATTTCTTCACTTCTTTTTTTTTTTTGTCGCTCGCATGTCTTTTATGGCCTTTACACGAATTCTGGCTATTAATTCATTTTGCTTTTTCAATTGATTGGCTGCTGTCGTCACTGTTGTTGTTGTCGCTCCTATAATTGTTACCATCGCCCTCAGTGCGGCTGACAGCGACAGACAATATGTTAATCATCTTCGCTTACTTTCTACGCTCATCAGTTTCTGTTGCCAGCGCCCTGTTTTAATTGTACCCCGTATTCAAAGCACGCACGATTTGCAAAAATCTGCAAAAAGGCTTTCCCGAAGGTTTTATCTTTTGCACCATTTTACAGATTGCTTTTGTCGCCTGTCAGAGTCTTGCCGCTCCTAATTCCAGTGAAGGTACACGAGCAACAGAAAATGCTTCTCAAAAACATTGTGCCTTTGTCACGCCTCATTGTTGTCTCTCAGCCTATACGCAAGGTGAACGAGGAACCTATCACTTGGTGGACACAGTTTCACCAAAAACGGTAGCGCGAAAAGCATAACGAACAGAAAAGTATATAACCTGTAAACCGAAATGTTTGGCTGACAAAAAAACACAAAAAAATTGCAGTTCATTCATTCTGGAGACTTTTTTTTTTCAAATTGCCCATTGTGTCACAGACCATTTCTCCATCGCGCACTCTGCTAGACAACACTCCTTTGTGAATTCATGTTCCGATGGGTCGTCCGGTTTCGTTCCCGTCACTTCACCCTTTCCACTCACCTGATTTTATTCCTGTTTAATTCACTTCTGGCTGCTTGTCCTGCTTACGCATTCGAGCAACAACCCGGAGAAACATCCCCTTCTGCGCATGCCTGGTGGATCTATGGTTACCTATTCCGACCCATGCCGAGTGCACTGTCCGGGTATCTGTCCCTAAAATGACCGAGTAACCGCCTTGTCAATGCTATTTCGCTGAAAAGGCACCACTTAGGGCAGTGCGAAACTGACACGGACGTAAGATTTAAAAGACCCACTGACACTTAGATGGTTGCACATACCAGTTGGAGCATATATAGTACTTCCTTTTAATGCCTTACATAATATAAGTACAGTGTCCGGCATTCTTCATACAGCAAATATAAGTCAGTTTTTTCTTACGGATGTTTCCGAAAGGTGGCATTCAAAACGCCGAAAATAAAATGATCAGTTATTAGAATGCCGTAATTTAAAACATCTAAAGTTCAAAAAGTCTGAAGCACGACAAACCTGAAAATTGAAATGCCGAAAAGTTGAAAAGCTACAACACCGCAATGCCGAACCGTCAAAATACCTGCATCACCTGTAGTTATTGTGGTAGATAGAAGTATTTCGTCAAGGTAAAGGTTCCACCGGCCTTGTACGATAGACACACGCTTTCGCACCTTTTTTCCCGCAGTAATGTTCCCTTCGCATATTTTCTCAATGCGTAGCAAATTTTTTCCCAAATAAGCTGTGTCCCATTCTTTGTAGAGAGCAGAAAACTTCGACATCGTATTGGTTGCCCAGAGAAGCTGCCAAGCTATTTTCGCGTAACCGATGCATCTTGCTCTGTCAACAGCGGGGTTGGTCGATCTCTAATCGCTCCATCTACGTCGTCTTCGAGTCTATCTTGCTCCCTCATGAAGAAGGCCATGAGCCGGAAGAGCATTAATTGCGTGTATCGCTGTCTTCAAGATTACTGTCTTCGAGGTTTCTTCGAGATAGCCTATAACAGGAAGGTCAGTAATCACTCTGGCATTGCACTGCTCACCTCGCTTTTCACTCCTCCAATAATGTCTAAAATCTACTTCATTGTAAAATACATAAACACAACCGTGCCTGCTGGTAAGTTTAGCATTTCCCTTCTGACAACACGCCACACTGCTTTTTCATCCATTTTCCAACCGTATCAACAAAATTTCACGTGGTTTTCAGCATGATTCGAATGGTTTTTGACGTGATCTCTTTTCGGCATTTATATTGTTAAGTATTTCTATTCCTCGACATTTATATTTGTCGGTGTTTTGACGTTCGGCCTTGTTTAATTCGGCCTCATAAATTTCGGTGTTCTCATAGGGACCCTTTTGAAAAGCCACCTGATTGGGTTCAGCTTATAGCGCACGAGTTCATTGTGAGGGTATTATAAACTAAACCCAAGCGAACGCCGCGCTGCGGGGAAGGAAACCTCCCTTCGCTTTCATCTGCAGGTGTTGGCGTTTGCACAGCGTCCATTCTTTCCGAATTCAAGCGTACCTCACCGTGGAGAGACGGACAGCCCTCTGCAACCCGCGAAATCAATATCCCGAGCCGTAAGCGACACGGATATAAATAGCCTGACGCTGGCCTCTGGTCAATTTCAACACACAGATCCTCTCTTTCGAGGGCGGAGGGGCGCTCGTTAAAGCAGCGCCGGTAGCCGTGTCCCCGCTGAGCCCGAGGCAGTGCGGTGTATGCTCTCGATTCTTGTAGAACAACTCCACGACCCCCTGCCGCGCTCCCAACCGTTCCAGCTAAGACCGCGGCGACACTCACAACTGCGGTCGGAAGCAAGAGCCGCGGAGAAGTGGATGGGAGAGATGCAATTACGGGGCGACGTTTCGCGGGAAGAGCACCACATCTAGGCTTGGACCGTCCCCACGCACGACATGCGTCCCGTACAGAGGCAATCGTCTCAGCGGCCGCTAACAAGGGCAGCCCCGACGCACAGCCGCAGGGCTAACCGCTGCCCCCCACCCGCACAGCCGGCGTCACGGCCGCTGAGTGCGCGCTACAAGTCTCGTTATCCCGCCAGAGGGCCCCACCGATCTTCGCCGGGTTCTGCCAACTAGAAGCCGCTGGAACGGGCTTGCTCCCCCGAGGGCTTCCCAAGCGAGGGTCGGCGGAGTGATGTGTGCTGTGGGCATGGCGCAGCTTGTTTTCCGAACCCGGCAATTAGGAGGGGGCAAAACACTTTCGTAATCCCGCCTGTCGTCATTCGTCGCCGTTTTGCGGTCGCGCGAGCTCTTCGCGAGTGGAGCCTCGGATTCTCAGCCTCCTGCTCCCTCCCCTGGTCTTCCCGAGCCTTCCTCGCCTGGTTCTAGTAACGTTGGTCCTCGCCATGGCTGGTTTGTGATCTTCGCTCCCCCCAGTGAGTCCGGGGGGCTCGCGTGACCTTGTCGCTGTGAGTGCAATGCCAGCACATGTTAAGTGGCCGCGCGCGAAGTTTTCGCTGCCGTAGGCGCCGGCGAAACCTTACGTGCACTTGAACAGACAATCGATCATTCATTGCAGCAGGGTAACTTTTTCCCTTTGTCATTTTCAGTCATGACGGAAACTCCGCCATTCCCAAATGTTCACTGCAGTTGCCGATATTACACGTTTGAACGTGTTGCTGATGTACCCCGTTACAATTATTGGACAAATGCATATAACTATCATTCCAGAGAGGATGTAACTATGCATCAGAATTCATAGCCCATTTTTCTGCTGTTTTGTTCCTTGTTTATTACAACTATGTAGACTTGTAACGTTTTTGTTAACGCCGTGATGTCGATCCACAGCGTAATTAAAGCATCAGTACCGCTGATCGCAACAGGAGCACGTTTCGGAAGGAAGTGCTTAATGTGTGGGATCTGATTCGCTTTCTAGATTCTTGCTTCCTTATGCTTGCAGCAAACGACATTCCAGGGAAAACCCTTTCCACAAATGTGTCACGCATGGACGTTACGCTAAAACACACCATCGTTAAACACAACGCGATGCCTTGCGGACTGCAGGGATGTATAGTGCACACCGGAGATCCTGTGCCGGACCCTAGCATATCATCACATCTTCTCAAAGCGTGAACTCTATCATTGAGTCAACTTCTTACAAGTGAACGCAGCCATGAAATATCGCTAAGTCCAAGGAAATAACAACTGAGTAGTTTTCCGGGAAACAGCAAGAAGTCGCTGCATATGCATCGCATCCAGCGGGAAGGCGAACGTTATTTGCCATTTTCGTTATTACGGAATATATATTACGCAGGGTAAACGAAACTATCAATAGCAG
This sequence comes from Rhipicephalus microplus, assembly GCF_013339725.1. Taxonomy (NCBI): domain Eukaryota; kingdom Metazoa; phylum Arthropoda; class Arachnida; order Ixodida; family Ixodidae; genus Rhipicephalus; species Rhipicephalus microplus. Next base: position 56,489 of record NW_023612653.1, on the reverse strand, counting down.
TTTGTATGTAACATTAAAATGACTTTTTGGAGCTAATTTTCAGCAAACAGATCCCAGGCAACGGAATGTAAGACAAGCAATTGTGTGCACAACTCTATTCAAGCCGCAAAGTACGACTGGAAAAAGTATTTTTGAGTAAGTGCGTTTTTTCGTGAGGCTTGTAATGTTTTACTTGCGTAAAACAACACACGCTAATTCATGTCAATAGTCATCTAGTGACAGCCTCTGTGGGCAAATGTGCACTGGTCTTCAAGCTGATTGGTTGTGTTCACTATCGCTCTAGAACGATGAAATAAATAACGCCTTTAATTCTAACTGGCACATTATTGCGCTCCTGATTAGCTTGAAGGGGCCCTGAACAGTTCTTCAAGTAACCATAAAATTAGATCACTGGGAAAGCGTATTGCCTCACAAACTCAACGCTGCAAAATTTTAACAATCCGTCCAGTGAGAGCGGAGTTACAAAGATTTGTCACACGCCGCAATCACATTCTCTCTTCTCTCGTACCGACGAAAGCGCTGGAAGCTAAGTAGGGAGGGATGGGAAGGGCGAACGAAAAATGTCACGCGGACCTTGTGACCTTGAGCACTTTTTTCGAATACGCGGCTTTCTCGTGCGATCACGAGCATGCGCGTTGACAAGTGACGGCACCCGTGGTGATCTTTGTAACGACCGAGCGCACCATGTTGAAATCAGCCAATGGCTGATATATGAGCTTCTTACTACAAGTGATTTTTGGGCTTATTGCGTTATTTGTCGAGAGAAGAGAATTCAATGTTTAGCTGACTTTGATAATTTATTGTGAATTCAAAGCCGCGTGCTGCGCTACAATATTTGGCTCACGTGTTGTTGGGAGCCTCTACTACAAATCGGCAGCATTTTCTGATTATGTTCAAAAAGTGTTGCAAGGCTCCTTTAACGCCGGTTCGACTATTTGTAGTTTACGGGAAAGTTCACCCACTGCACGCCTGTTGCGGTCTTTAGTAGTTTCCGTTGTAAATGCAGCATTATATAGCAATTTTGGAAAAAGCACTTGCTTGCACGAGGACGGTTGCGCGAATGGGAATCCCGTGCCAGATGCTTCTTTCGAACGACCCTTCGAAGTGTGTGAAGAAATGCGCACACAAAAACGCAAGAAATCCTCGATACACGGCGGCCACCTAAATAAACACACCAAGAGAAGGCAAGAAGTCGAGGCAGAGATTCTAGACAGCTGTAGCCTCAAGCCTTACGGGCTTGTTCCAACTGCTGCGAGAACACGCGTTTAGGCCGCACGTACACACAAGACACACACGCTAACGTACATAAACACAGTGTCTCATTGATGCTGTTGCTCATGGTGTCGCACAGTCGGTTCTTCCTACCATCAGTGTACGCATGTTTAAGGGCATACATCAACAAGACGGCGTGAAAGCTTCCGGTAGACGAGAGAGACCCACCGCGTAGCCACGGGCGTACGCTGAACACCACTCACGTCACTCACACGAACACTCCGCCACCGTCCACCCTCCTTCTAGCCCTTGCCCAGGGATTCTCACACCATTCACACCTGCGGCTTGGCTCTCGACCTCTGGCAACGGGGACACGTAGACCCCGATCCCCCCTCCCCCCGTGTATTTATTTATTTTTTGTTGGGGAGTATGACGTCCATGATACGCCAAGTGGCGGGTGTCAGTACATCAGTAGCTAGTTACTCTGTTCAACTTCTGCGGGTCTGTTTCATATTCCTCAACACAACGCCATCACCTTTACCATCACCAGAAGCAGTCATTGCCCCACCACTTCCTTTTATTTTTCTCTTGAGCCTTTCTTTAGACAAAGACCCTTGAAAACACGTTTTTCTAAAAGTCAGCTGTCGATGCTTGTTTCATCGCCCCCAACGCCTCTTTGTATTTGGCACTTCCCCTTTTCGTCTCCCGGTTCTCTAAGCATAGTTTGCGCAGAGTAACAGATGGTGCTGTCTGGAAGACGGGAAGAAATTTGCCTTTCCCACCGGCGCTGCACCGCTCCATTTTAATGAGTGTGAGACACACCACCGACTGTCTCATTAAAGCGTCTACGTTACGAATATGTAGCTGCTCCGCCGACATGGCCGAGTTACACTTCGCAGAGGAGTTGCCATGGAGCCCTCTGACTAACATTGACGGTCCCTTTGGCAGCCAACAATTACCTATTGCGGGATCTGTTTGGCGCGAAGTTAGCCGTGTCAGACCACTTCACCACAATTTGAGGCTTCTCCATAAACCCTGAACGAAACGTAAGAGATGTGCAGTGCGCAGTGATTCAGACGCGATGATGAGTTTGCGTGGTGGCCAGTATTTTTGGCGGTACCGATGAGATATGAGAACGCTGAGTTGGCTCACGATGGTATGTAACGAAAGAAACAGCCTACAGACGACTTTGCATTGGCGATGACGAGAAGATCAGCGCCCCTTCATACTTTTAGCGAGCTATTAAAATATTGAATTACTGCCTCTCAATACTCAACAACCAATAATTTAAGGGCTCGTTTTTCTTCGTTAGACAGAACATTAATAAAGCTAACAGATAATTTAGCCAAGAAGGGTATAAGGAACTTTATTTGTGGTATTTCCCAGCGTTGCAGAAATTGCTCGCTAAGTGTGATGCAACTAAAGCGGACGGAGGGACAACTTGCCGCCGAAGGAACCATACCAGCAACCTTCAGGTGCTCTGCCATTACGTCCACCTTAACCGCGGTATTTATGTCCATGCAAACCTGGTAGTGTTCAGCGCCCCTCGAACATATGTTGACGCGAGGACTATGCAGTGTGGGAGTATATCTGAATATACACAGTTACAAGAGAAATGTTTTGCGTAAGGAAAGCGAGAGGGACTGCCTATAATGGCCTGAAGTAATGCATTAGAGACCTTTTCTCACACCGTCGATGCGCACCACTTTCCAGTGCATCGCATACGTGATGTTATTGATGACGTGCCACTATTGTATCATTGTCAACGCCATGGGCAGCTACCTGGCGGCTCCAAAGCCTACGCTAAAGTGTGGTGGCCATGATAGTGCTCTCCGCATGACGCAATAACTGGTCATATGATAAATCATAATAATAACTACATATAGAACGGCTTTTAACATTTAGGTCACGTGCAGCAAGATTGACTCGCTGCCTTTTTCCAAATACAAGCGAAATTTGTGTATACATAGGTGTGCAACCTCTATGAAAATATGTCATTTGAACGTAGAGCCCGTAGTACACAAAGCCACGCAAATGGACGTACTTTTCAGCCGCCTTGAAAATGAATTTTATACGGACATGTTATAAAAGGTGGCATGGTGAAAAAAGCAGTGTTTTCAGTATGCCACTTATCATTGAAATTTTCCTATAGAACTGCTGGTAGAGGCGTGGGAGTCAATACAGTGGTGAAAAATCATATTGCTTGTAGTTGGTTACCCGACTTTTGTCACATGAATAATAAATATGATGTTTGTCTAATTTTTGATCGAGCCTTAGTGGTTGTTGTTTATTAACCCCCAAGCAGAAATCATTATTTTTTTTTTGCATTTTGAATCCCTCTTCGCCTACGCAGGTGATCGTAAATATGACATCATAATAAAAGGAGACTTCAACGTAAATATGCTAGCTGGCACTCCTAACAAAAGAACACTAGAACAGAGAGTTTCCACATTTGGCTGCGGTAATGTTATAACTGTGCTTACAATATTCATCAATATGTCCTCTTCTTTGCTTGATCTATTCACGATAAGTACGCATCCATCTCGACTAAAGGCGGAAGTCATGAGTACATATATTAGCAATGACAATACTATATAAATGTGGGTGCTCAAGGATCTGCTTTGAACTGATGAACAACAAAAGACCTTTCAAGAAATAACGCCTCCAACTTAAGATAGCGGAAAGTTTTGATAGGAGTGAGATATCTAAAGAAATCGATCCTAATTGTGCGTGTGATAACAATGTGTATTAGTTTGAGTCATTATACAAGAGTTTCTGCGAACGTCTATGAAAATTCAGCATTCATGAATAACGCCAGAATAGCTAACGAAACTTCATATCAAAGAGAGAACGTTTAAAAAAAAAAAAACGCCCGGCCTGCGCGTAAGGCGCAGCCCAGTCACAGCGAAAGCTAGACGAGTGGCCTTCCCGAGCCTTCTCTAAATACTCATTTGGTAACTCAGGAAGCACACGTGCTTGATACCTGCTATACGGTATTGTTATTAAAAAAACTTTGGTAGGCCGGCATTTGCTATGCTATTTTCGTCCTTATTCTGAGAAATGTGGTATCCGCTAAACAATTGCAAGGAATTTTGTGCCAATTGGTCATGCAGTGGCTGACGACGATTAGGAATTATGCCTGAAGAGGGTAGGCGCCACAGTAAAACAGTGAACAAGAACAAGCTTTTGTAATGGGTTGTAGCATTGGACGACCCAATCGTTACGCTATTCGCAATGTGCGATTACTGGCTATACTTTCGTTGTATTAAAACGCCTTATTAGTCGTATTAACGCGATTACTTTCCAGACATCAAACCTGCCTAAGGCGAGTTTGCCAATAAATAGCAAGTATCGGCGTAGCTCAGTGGTAGAATACAGGGTTGGCACCCAGAGCACCCGGGTTTGAGCTCCACTGCGTCATTAGAGTTAGGTTTTTTTTTTTCCTTCGTGAAATGTGATTACGGATACCGGCAGCGTCGGACAACTATGTACGATGGCGCGTGACCCGAGTTGGGATCTCATAACAGCTTTCGCCGTAAAAACTCCTTAAAACTCTAAATATTGATTTTCTTACTGTATACAAAACACATCGTGACACCCCAATGAAAGGAACTAAACGGCCTATAGATAGTTATTTTTGCAACGTCCTCTTTATGCCTGCATCAAGACCAGACATAACAAGAAACATTCTAAATACCTTACCAAGTTGACCACGGCATTCACGAATTCTGATAAAGATACCACATAATGACGACAAATTTAGTGGGAAGCGATTAGCAGATTTCTTCGATGACTATTTTGTAAATCTTAATACCAGAGAAACGAATGGAAATGCCCTGCGTTACTTCGAACGCAGCAACGAAAAAAACTTTTTTTTTTATTAATGCTGTTACAACGACTGTGGTGATTTTAATTTTTGTAGGGCTCTTCAGTAGTGGTCGTAGTGACGCAGATGGTATTAAAATAAAACCCGTCAGACACGTCATAGACCTTTAATCGCCATGTATAACACATGCTTTCAATCTCTCTTTAGCGGAAGGTGTTTGCACGAAAAGAATGGATGTAGCAAAAGTATAATCGTTCTTCGTAGAAAAGGAAAAAAAAAAACTATCGACAAGCTAGTGCTCTTTATACCTATGTTTTTAGAAGGCCTCGAAAAAGTTATTCTATCAAGATTGTCCAGATTTTCGCATAAGCACGAGATAATACATATGGCACACTTCGGCTTCAGGAAAAGCGCTCAACAGAACTTGCTCTACTAGAACAAAAAGAGGTCATCTTGAATTCGTTGGAGAGAAGACACATGGCTTTGGGTATCTATGTATACTTCACAAAAGCCTTAGATTATCCTCATCATTGTCCTTTATTAAAAAAAACTAACAAATTATGGATTTTGGGGTAAAGTCCATGCCCTTCTCCGCTCTTAATTATTAAGGTTGTAGGCATAAATTTGTTCATTTATATGGCCACTCTTCCGACATAAAATCAATATCGTCGGGTGTACCACAAGTAAGTATCCTTGAATTATTTCTATTTAGTTTGTATATAATTGGCATTATGAATATCGATAAAAGCACCAGGTTCGTAATTTACGCAGATGACCCGACTTTGTTTTTCTCCAGTGCAGTATTATCTGACATAATCGACAAGACAAAAGAAATATTAGCGCAACTAGGTAAGTTGACCGACTACAATGCATTAAACAATATTACTACTAATAACAAAGCTGTGGTTTTCGGATAAAAAAAAGGATGTGGTCACCTACATAGCTTTAGTGTACACTGGCGCAAAAGTAGACAGAGTTGAAGTGTTTAAGAAACTTGGGGTAATATTTTCCGAAACGATGTCTTGGGACGACCATATTAGTTACGCAATACTAAATTATCTAGTATTTTAGGGATAACTTATCCTAACGAACTCTCCGCACATATGTTAAACTTCTCATTTATACCACACTGCTTTCATCTCACGCAATATACTGTCATCTTGTGTGGGGATCAACTACTTTAAAGAATTTACGAATACTACACTCACCTGAGACAAAAAAAATGTTAAGACACATATATATAAAGTAGCTCTTGCTCATCTCTCATCATTGCTTTTCCATAAGCACCACATTTTACAAGTTCCTTGTCTGTATTATTACCACCTCTCTCGTTTTCTTTCCTGCTGCCTTCTTTTACTCTATCTCCCCTTCACGAAGGAGCAGGCCGGCGTTGTGCCCCTATAGGTGGCAGTTGTCAGCCTGTTTCCCTCCTATATATTTCCCATGTGCCCTCGGGTTTTCTAAGTACACCAGCCAAATAATAATAATAATAATAATAATAATAATAATAATAATAATAATAATAATAATAAATAATAATAATAATAATAATAATAATAATAATAATAATAATAATAATAATAATAATATTATTATTATTATTATTATTATTATTATTATTATTATTATTATTATTATTATTATTATTATTATTATTATTATTATTATTAAACACAAATCATAAATAAAAACAATGGTCATTTCACAGCTCAACTAAGTGGCTTAATAATGATGCAGGCATATACAGTTTGTCATCCTTAGACTTGCAAAGTACCATTATGTCGAACCAATTACGCGACACAAATGTTAAAACAAGAACTTCCAGATTTGGTAAGCTTCTGTATTAAAGAATATTGCACCAGAAAGCTAATAAACAAAGAGCTGTGTACATTTTTGTCAAGTGTTTGACGAATGTCTTTGTTTTATTAGCCAAGCAATTAAATCATGCTTTTACGCCTCTTTTACCACATTATGCAATGTCCTTTAGGTACATGCTTTTTTCTAAATCTAAAGCATAATGCATTGTTTTTTTTTCTTGTTTTTTTTCAGCTGGTGAATTTATACACTAGATAGTCTATAATTTGTAGTGTTCTTATATTTGTGTGTGTGTGTGTGTGTGTGTGATTTGTGGTGATATGTCACTTTATATTACCACAAAAAATATATTGTAGTGTTAATGATAATTGTGTTTCTTCCTCATATTACTTATATTTTGCTGCTGTTTATTTGGCTTGTTTATTCACAATGTTAATTATTGTGTGCAGTATAATATTGTATGACATTACAGATCTTTTCTTGTTCGTTTTTGTGTGCCGCACAATTTAATGAAAACGGGCCAAAGTGGACATTCGGGGGTCCGGAGCTACTCAAGATGCTTGTACGCTTTTCCTCCCATCTTCCCTCATCTTCTTAGTGAAAAATGAAGTATCTATATAAATCACCCGTCTAGGTGCAGCATCGCGTCGAGCAGATGTATTAAATGCGAAGAAAAGAGGAAGGTAAGTACTGTGGAGCAACAGGTATTATGTATTAACTTCGGCGTACTATTTCATTTTACAGAATGGGAGAAAAATCACCGTCCAAGTACTCCGTACAGTGGTTAACCAGCGAAGCTGAAACTTGTGGACACATGTGGTTGCAGACGCCGCAGCCGAAGCCAAGGAGCCGCTCGAGAAACTCCAGGCCATGGTGTACTCCCGCCGAAAGCGCGCGTTGGCCCGGGCCGGGGCACAGGTGAACGTGTCACCGCGCGTTGACGCTGCTCTGCCCGCAACGCCTCTTTCTCGGCCGACTGTTGTCGTTCGCATTCAGTTCGGAAGGCTTCCAGATCCTCGGTGCGCAGCTTCTGCTGGCGCTTCGCCACTCGGGCCTGTTCATGTGCTCGGGCTACTGCATCCGCCTGGTGAACATGAATTCTCTCACAAATCAGCTGTTGGCGTTGCTCTTGTGAAGTTCTCTGCGGTTCGGGCCTTCGTACGATCCGTGCCCTACGCATGTGAAAGTTGGAAGTCGTTACTGCTCGCGCGGACTTGGCGGCGTGGCTACGAAGGGGCGAAAGAACATGAGTGACGGAGCAGTCAACGGAGGTCTTTATAGTTTCCCGTGAATGGTTTTTCGTTTCGCCTAGCCACATAGATCTCTCGTTGTAAAAATTATATACCGAAAGAAAGTATAGGGCTCACATGTACTGCTTTCGCCGTCAAAGCAGCAATCTTCATCTGGCGTGTCATACACGATAGCTCACTATAGGCATTTGAATAGGCGTGCCTTACAAGCCTCAATATATGGTGGTCTTGTGGCCTTTTGCCGGTATGTGAAACTGGCGAGCGTAATCCGCAGCCACAAAATCTGTTCCAACATCAGAAGCATTATGCCATTGAGAAAATATTAAGAGAGGTGGGACATCACAACCGTTGCAATCCGAGACGCGATGAGCTTTTGAGAAAGTGCCCCGTGGTCCATACACGATTTTAGCGGCACTTGCAACCGGGATGACCTAACGCTGTACCAGAATTGAGTGCAATATGTAGTGCTTTATATTGTTCACTTGTTATTCTAAGCAGAACGGCCACTTAATTGGGGAAGCCGGGGAGCAGGAAAATGTGCACTGCGTGTAAATCCTTTTTTTATACATGTCATAGGTTCAATGAACAAATATATGAAGTGTCTCTTGCGCTGTTCTTTCCTATTTCACTGTAAACAATATCGCATTATTGCTTCTGCATTCCTCATGGCGTGAGGGAATAAATGGCGGGTTGCGTTTTTTTTTGTCATTTTCTTGAATCTTTTACTTCTCTGAATTTTCGGCTGTACTCGATGCTGACCCTCAAGCGAAGTATATATCTAAGTGAGTCACCGATTCTCCAGCCTCCATTGTTTTCCGTGTCCCTCGGACCGTGTAAACAGCTGTTCTCTCAGTCAGAAACGTCCAACGGTGCGAAGAGATGTCGTAAAGCAAACGACCACGTGACGCAGACTACAGCCATTGCAGCGCGCGCTAGCGAGTCACACGCAACCTCGGCTTTGGGTTTGTGGACTCACGCTGCCGCTCTCCATACCATACTATACATTGAAACCCATGGGGCGTGACGGCCGAGTGTGTCGGAGTCGCTCGACTGCCAGCATTCGCGACTTCTTCTTACTCATTCATTCTCTTATAATCTTTATTTCGTTATTTAGCATCATTCTATTATTTCTCACTTTGGCGCAGTGCATACGGTATTTGACTAAGCAAAGTGTACTACAAACATGCAAAAAGTAACATTTTTGCGGCCTAGGTGGAAAAAAGGAGAGCACGTGATTGAAATGTTACACGAAGCAGTATACGGCAAGCAACTTTGCAAGAAATATGAAGTCTGCTGAAGAGGATCGTGCTAAGTAAGTAAATGTGTTGTGGTGGGGCCAAACCGATATGAAGAGAAAGACTCGATGGTTACCGACATGCGATCTGCATGAATAATGGTGGTGTTGATGAAAAGTGGCTCTCGTACGTGTGCAGAATATTTTAGATTGTAAAGCACTTTTTTTTCTCTTTTGCTGAAACAGCTTAATGCTCTCCCATAGAATAGTAACTCTTAATCGTCAAACTTTTTTTCTAAACACAAAAACTAGATCATGTGCACATGACGTACGACAAGCAGCGCCCCACTGCATGGAACTTTTACGGGATGGTCATGAGATAAACGCAGTGTATCATATCCAATGTCATGCGCTAAAACAATCTAAAAAATTATGTATTAGATGAAGTGATGCACGAAATTTCTTGACAACTCCAAGGAGTAACCCTTCTTCGACGTGCGCGTTTGAAAACAACGTGCATAGATGTGTTGGTATGCCAGTGATAAGTTGGTCCGGATACGGTGCATAAAAATGAATTTGTTTGAAAGGTGCCCCAACTACCACGCAATACGATTTAAAGAAATAGCAGAGTCGTTATCAAGTGTAAAGCTATATTGTAGTGTTCCTGGTACTTTGGGGCAGCCACTATATTATTTACGTTAAAGAAGTTTAAATTACTCGTGCTAATTATATATATAACTCCACAAAACACAACTAATTCTTCATATGTCAGTGACGCAAATAAAACCACGTTCAAGGGACATCTAACTGCGCAATTTTCATTAACGCACTGTAATCCCGCTCAGTTTTTTTTTTCCGGTTGACAAACGCCCGCGAAATATGAAAAGTGTCGCGTGACTAGAGTGTCGCCCGCACCTTTTTTTTTTCTTCTTTTTTGTGAGCGCTTTGAACATCCCCACTTTAAAGAGTCTCCTTGCAGCCGTAAACGAAGCGGCTATTTAATTACTTCTTTAATTAACTTTATAAAACACAAGGTATATAGCAGGCAGGGTATAGCCATTTCTTGTAATTGGGAGATGACAACAAACGCACTCAGTGACTACTGCCTTCTTTCTACATTCAGTGTACACGCAAGGCCATCACCGAGAAACCCTTTTATATAACACACTGTTTTCGAGTACCCTGATTTCTCTGCAAGCAGTACGCCTCGGGGGATCAGACGGTGCTCGTCCGCTGACCTGAATTCGATCCCGGCTGCATTTAGATGGATATAAGTGGTTATATCAGAAGAAAAGAAAAGGAAGGTGCCGACCCGTAACTGTCTCTCCTTACGAGGACACCTCAACAGGTCAGCAGAGGAATGGGATATGGGGAATAAAAGATATAGGGAGAAGGAAGGAGGGATAAAAAGAATAGAAGGAAAATAGACGGAGAAGAAGCCGCCAGCCAACGAGAGGAAAAAAGAAGGAGATAGGAAAGTGGGGATCCGGTCGAAGCAGTCCAAGGGCGGGGTGCCACAATGCGAGAGCTGCACGGCATCAGGAGACCGCGGAGGGCGAACCAGTCGGCGGGAGCTACGCTGAAGTCGGAGATCGCGAGGGCACAACCGTCCAGCTTGAAATCCTCCGAGCGAATCATTTAGATGGAGGCGAAACAGTTGAGCCCGGGTACTGTGCGATGTCAGGGGACGTTAAAGGACTCCAGGTGGTCTCAATTTCCGTAGCCTTCCATTGCAGCGTCCTTCGTAATCCTATCGTGGTTTCGGAACGTAAAACTCCAAAATTTTTTTACTTACTTTAAACTGAGCGTCAATGTTCCTTACCCGATCGTTAGGCTCCACGCACCTCCAAGTTATATTTTACCAGATTACATCAGTAGCTTCACTTTCCACATAGATAGGATTTAGCTTTTCTTTTTCATTTTTTTAACGTGATCCCGTTCGAAATCTTCTTACGCAGAATTTACTGCGTCGGCGTTGGTGGTTGTTACCGAAAAAATTATCATTTTGTGTGTGACCGAAAGATAGAGAAACATTCAAGTAAAGTAAAGCGTAGATATTTCCGGCTCCGAGTGAGGATCCAACCAAGGCAGTCTCCGTGGCTAGCAGGTGTTCTGTATACCATGCAGGCACGCGCCTTTTAGATGCGGAGCATCTAATACTCGAGGCTTGTAGTGCGGCGCCATCCGCAAGCTTCCTCCTCCTTCTTCCACCATCTGTGCATCCTTTCCTCCTCTACACACCGCGCGCGCTTCACTCCTCCACCATCTGTGCACCCTTCCTCGTCTACACACCGCGTGTGCTTCTCCTCTTCACGAACATTCGCTAGCTGTATAATGTAGCGCGCATGCGCCGTCACGCTTCGAGAACATCGGCAGCTGACGCGCGCGCATGCGCCGTCGCGCTTGGAGAACATCGGCAGCTGACGCGCGCGCATGCGCCGTTGCGCTTCTCCCCCTTCTCGAACATTCGACAGCTGACAGTGCATGCGCCGTCGCGCTGTATATATACTCAAGTTCGGTGCTCGCTCGCTCAGTTGCCGCTCGTCGGTTGGTTTGTACGGCACGTCGACGTCCGAGGTCGCAATGATCGACGTCCCTTCGACCAGCGCCGGCCAAAGTGTTGGCGGAACCGCAACCAAGTCGTCGTCCGAAGACAAGGCAGCGCGGAGAAGAGCTCGCGACGCCGAACGTAAACGTCGGCATCGAGCGGAAGATGCTCAACTTAGAGAACGTGAAGCCGCTGAGAGACGTCAGCGTCGAGCAGCAGCACCGGATTCGGCCGCTTTGAAACGTAAGCGTCGACAAGAGGACCCGGACTTTCGAAAACGGGAAGCCGAGTGCAAGCGTCGGCGACGAGAGGCCGATCCCGATGCTGCCCGCGAGTGCAAGCGTGCACCAGCCGACCACCATTCGCGGTACCTGCATCGACCACGTCTTTGCAAATTTCGACCTACGACCGCTGCAACCCGATCCACTCACTCTTCACTTTACCGACCAAAAAGCCATCGTGCTCAAAGTTCGTCGCAATAAATAAACACCGCCCTTTCGCATACGTGTCGTACGTGTTCACTCATTTAACACCCCTCCTACAACCACGTTAACCAATTTAGCCAGCGACCCAAGTAAGTCGCAATTTAACACCCCATTTCACAACCACGTTAACCAATTTAGCCATCGACCCAAGTAAGTCGCACTTTAACACCCCGTTAACCAATTATATGCTCCGCATCCTCCTCAGTGTTCCCCCGAGGGAAGCTGCGGGCAATTTTTTTTTGCTTTTCTTTTTTTGCCAGATACGCGTTCATTTTTTCCTTTATTGCCTCACGCATAAAAATGTTCCAACACTTCTTTGTAAACCAGAAAACAGCAGCCACGCATCTACTTATAAGTACAGCGAAAATAACTTCCTCTGCTTTAAAATAAGGGGAAAATAAGATTCATGCTTTACACACACATACGCCTTGTATACAGGCCTGCTTCACAGTACATCATGTAATGTCGCAGTAATATTGCGTGGTACAATCGTATATCTAGAGTACCAACGGGTGGCAAAACATGTGAATACAATACCGGATTTGTGGTTCAAAGCTGGCCAGCTAACACAAAAGGCGCCTACATGTTACTGCGTATGTTCCTTTAGGACTATGTTGTAGGTGCACAGCATGTCCGAAAACATTTAATTGGCCACGATTTCAAGCATCCTACCCATTACAAAAAAAAAAAAAACCTAACCATGTGCGAAAGCTTCACTGACACAAGCCACTTTCAAATTTATCGATTACAATGTAATAATTCACAATTTAATGTTTTGAAGTTAGATCATACAATAAAAAGTATGCACTAAGGGGTCGAAGTACGCACAAGGGACAGGATATCGCTTTCACGTTCAACTCTTTAAAGGTGAATTAAAGGTTCATCACCATCTTTTTTCTTTCCAGTGTACGCATTTCCAGTTAGAAGGCTAAAACAAGTGCACTTCGTGAGCTCGGCGTGTTGCGGCGCCTAAATCTTTCCAGTTTATTTATGTACGACTCTTCGCAACGGATGTGTTTCCTTTCATGTTTGAAAGGAGACAGAGCCAGTCGAGCTGCTGTTGACGCAGCTTTTATTCCATCTCCTTCGCCAGGTCGTTTTCATTCTTTTCTTACGTATTGCGAGAAATAAACTCAATTTAAAACTCATGCGAAACAACCAGTTCTGCTTCGACACAGAGCAACAATATTTTTGATTGCATCCGCGTTTACTGATATGCCAGCAGCCTAAAAAGAAAAAAAAAAGAAAGGAAAACGTGCTTCAGTCAAGGCGCGAGAAAATTTGTTGACAATTTTTCTCTCCTTTCTCGAACCTCGAGCGATGCAAAAAACAAACCTGCTGCTAAGTATATAAACATATACGAGGGGGGGGGGGGGGGGTATGTGCATGCTATTTTTGTGCGATATCATTTCCTTTCTCTTTTTTTTCTGATACAAACATATATGTAAGCAGGAACGCTTACTCTCATGTGTCATGCCCACTACTCCGGCCCCATGAGGCAAACAGCAGGCATTAACGATACGTACGCTTAAACTAAACGTATGAGCCTACCAGCAACATTCTCAATAAAAAATACTTATTGCTTTTAACAAGCACACAAAGAAGCAAAGTTGCGTAGAACCGTGCTAACAAACAATTACGATGAAGCTTAAACTACCTTATCGTACATGAGGAAACAATGCAATATATGTTTAATGGAGCAGTAAGTAGTAGTTCACTTGCACTTCAAGAAGGTACATTTGACCGTACACTATGCGTATTACATTACACTCTGGTCACGGCACTGTAATCACGAACGGCGTCTTTATGCACACCATCAACTGCGGCCTCCGCAAAACATAACTCGAGCAGAACAACTTGCGTGAATCATTCTCATTCGCTTCCGAAATCTCCTACTTTTTTGAAAATTCTTCCAAGTTGCGAAATGCAGGGTTTTGTATTAAAATTATTAGATAGCCTCCCATCGCTGTTTTCACTTTGGCCTATGTGAGCGCGCGGCCTTTCATGGCGAAGTGCACGTTGATTTTACTTTTTACTTCTATTCAGCCTGAAGCATTAATGCTGCAGTCGCACAAAAGTTGTTCGCTGTCGTATATGACCGCGATGTAGCTTACACTGCACTTTTAGGTAGACAGTTACTGGCATTGTTTTTTTCTTTCTTTCATTATTTTCTTCTTCTTTTCTCTTTCTTCTTCTCAAGGCCAGTGTACCGGAGGGGCCGTCGAACACACCCAAAAGGGAGCTGTCTCGATGTGTCCACATCCCTGCATCAGCCCGAGCTCGTCCAGTTGCGACCCGCCGTCGTCGACGGGGCGTGCGGCGTGAAGGCGTCATACGTCAGGACGGCACCAACCGAGGAGACAGACGTGCGCTGATAAGGACCGCCATCAACCGCGCCTCGGACGGCCACGCAGGCCGGACAGAGAAGAATGAGAGGCGGCGCTAGCTGCGGAGGAGACGGTGTTGATACTGCCACGTGCAGGGACCGCGGTGATGCGCTGCCGTGGTCCTGATTGATTGTGATGAGACGGCGGGCCACGCGATGATCGTATAAACGCGACCCGTCGCTTTATCGGGACAGGGCGACGGGCGCGTCTCGTGTTTCGCCGTCCTCCGACCGGTGACGGGTGTGGACATGCCGTAAACGTTGCTCGGTTTTTCCGCGCCGATTACCGGCGCGTGGCACAGGCTGGCTGCTTCTCTGGGGGGGTCCGCCGATCTTTATGGATTATCTGGGCTTCGTTCGCCACGGCCATTCTTTTTTTTTTAAAATTAATTTAGATGGCGTCGCTTCAACCGTTTCTTCTTGCTTGCAATTATCTCAATAATTTAAACCTCAGTATGGTGACATGTTGCTTATGAAGATGCTTATAAAGATGTGGCAGTATGTATTGGCTTGCGTTATGAGCCTGCGTCCTTGGTCTTACGCCATGTCTATCTATCTATCTATCTATCTATCTATCTATCTATCTATCTATCTATCTATCTATCTATCTATCTATCTATCTATCTATCTATCTATCTATCTATCTATCTATCTATCTATCTATCTATCTATCTATCTATCTATCTATCTATCTATCTATCTATCTATCTATCTATATATCTATCTATCTATCTATTTATCAACGCACTTTCAGGAATTGCCTTGAGCATACCACGTCAGGAATTAGTTCCTTTTGTAGGTAGAAGCCTTAGGTCTATATATTTAATGTTCGAGTAGTGAGGTGCTATCGGCGTCCAATGAAACCAGAATAGAAGCAAGCATTCGCAGTGCTGTGTGCGCGCCGCCCAGTCATCACCGCAGATGAGCGCGCATATCATGACAACGCTGTCAAACAATAAGCACGCTCCTGTATGGTGATGACTGGAAGGTGCGCACTCTAACATTGAGAATGCTTACCGCTCTTTGGGTTTTATTGGGCGCCGACAGTAAAATAAATCGAGTGACCACGTGAAACCAGCAATGCGTCTTGTAGTTTGAGGTGCATAAGGAATAAAAACAAAATTATGCTGGCACTACTCACTTTTTACGAAAGCGAGAAACCGAGGTGATAACGGCGAAGCTAAAGAAGACGAGCTTCTTGTGCAGCAGACATGAAATTACTCAAAGCTAATACTAAACAGAATGTTGTAGGGCCGTGTATTCAGATTTGGGGGCACGTTAAAGAACCCCAGGTGGTTGTGAAAATTTCCGGAGCCCTCCACTACGGCATCTCTCATAATCATATGGTGGTTTTGGGACGTTAAACCCCACAAATCAATCAATCATCAGTAATGAAGAGAGGGGACGAAAATATGGCACGCAATAAGAAGGGCGTGCGCAGACGAGGCACGATATTAGCAACTCGCCCGACTGAGTACTCAAAGCTGATGATCTGATGATAATGCAAATAAGTGAGTATGGTGTTAACTAGTGAAATTTGACTTGAAAAACGTCATCAGTGAAAGTGACATTCGTGACAATTGATTAGTGAACGTTGTACATAGATATGAAGTTCACGAAAAAATCTCAGACGCGATTGCTTCCGCTTATACGAGCCGTCTAAGGCGAACGAATATTAGTGACGCTGTGTGACCTGAACTTAATTATTTCCCTTGCAATTTCATTTTATGCGTGACCAGCAATATTTAGTAGAACGAATGATACAGCCTTCTTGAAATGTTCCTCGTGTTTCCCCAGTATTCACGGACCTAACTTAAATTTATCCTTATGACTTATGTCAGCCTCAGCTACAAGTCTGCCCTTAACGCGTTTAAACCTACCTTGTAGTTTTCGCCGAAGTTTCCTCACCCTTAAGTTAGGCTCAATTAAGGCAGCATATGACCCACCTTGAGGCTTTCTTAAACAACATAGCGGGGGATGGCAACTTTGCGTATTCGATCATGTAAACCACAAAGAAGAATTATTGAACGGCACAGCGCATACGCATACACGTCACCGCCGCGGCGGGTCCTCCCTGATGGACGGAATACGATGGAGACCTACAACAAACAGGAATTTTTCGTGCCGCCCCCGCTTCACCAACAGTGCCGTGAAGAATCTGCTCGCTGTGCTGTTTCTACAGGAAAATATCCACGGTCGTGGGTTTTGCTGTGCCGTCTCTTCATGCAGCTGCTCATCGTATCGTGATTTTGTGGAGCTGGCACGTTTCGACTTGAGAGCGAAGGCCTTGTCCATGTCTCGTAGCCGACTGTGTCACTTGTATACAGTTCAGCGGATATCTGCTATGATTGCAGAAACACTTTCTCCCGTACCGGTAAAGGTTACCCAGG
The DNA here is from genome assembly GCF_013339725.1 of Rhipicephalus microplus. Classification (NCBI taxonomy): domain Eukaryota; kingdom Metazoa; phylum Arthropoda; class Arachnida; order Ixodida; family Ixodidae; genus Rhipicephalus; species Rhipicephalus microplus. The sequence continues at coordinate 39,343 of NW_023612653.1, read as the reverse complement.
TGGCACAAACACTTTTCAAGTTGTTCGGCTGGCCGTACACGGATGCACATTGCGTCGATTGTTGAAATATATCGCAAGCTGCTTCCGCATTTTTCGTTTTCCCTGATGGCAGATGCCATTCGTCTTGGTACTTGTTGAGAAAATCCGTCAGGATGTAGCCACATCCACGGTGATGTTCACTTGAGTGCATCGTTGCACAATAAATGCAACTTCGTAAAAATAATAAATATATCTTGTGAAACTTTAGAAACAGTGAAACAAAAAAATAGCAAACGCTGATGGGAGCGTGATAACGCCAACAAACAAAGCAAAAACATACAAGACGTCGAAATTGCAAAAGAGATCTGACGACTCCACTGCGTCGACGGGAGTTGCAGAAAAGTGACCTGACGAAAAACGTGCATTTCACCAAAAACAGCCGGTACATAAACAAATACTTCTGTTGTTTGCATTTGACTGTTTCTGTGCATACTTTTGTTGCTTTCTTGCTGTAAAGCTAATTGATTGTTACTCGAAATAAAGATTTTGTAGCAAAAAGCTTACTTACTTTCGCACCCAGGGCCTACGCTTGACGAGTTATAAGCGCCTTTGATAAGCCGCATTTATGACAGGATAAGGAAGGTTTCTGAAACTCGCCTTGTACTGTTCTTATACTCTTCTCGTCCTTTCGCAAGTAGCTTTACCGCCTTAAGCTAAGGTCGGTTCAAGAATGCCGCGGTTAGTGTAGCAATCTTTCGGGGTCACCTCAGTGATTATGATCGTCGCTGCCTCAATTCCCAGTCATACGTGCTTGAGTGGGAGTAATCACAGCAAACATGATGAAAAAAAAAAGGAAATCAATTAGGTCTGAACTCTAAATGGTACATATGACAATGTATAAATGGGCGAAATTTTAGTAGCTCTCGTATAAATTAAGTATGTGTGCGGGACAACACAACTGCATCGAAATGCTTTAGTGACACGAACAAAAGAGCCACTCGCTTTAAGAATTATGTGCCAAATACCATTAAGCTGCTTGGCTGTGTGGATGCAAAAGTTAGATACAGTATTCCACAAGTTTGCATACACATGTAACCCAGAGTATCAATTGTTTCACGTAAACAGCACAGAATACCATGCATCAGGGGCACTCTATTTTAGTTTGGGCACTTAATACTAATATAAATGGCGTCGAACGTAATGTAGACAGGCTTATTTCGTTCAACAGTGTACCAAAAAGTTATCATATGACAACAGTAATGATAAAAATTTATTGAGCTTCCTTCCTGCATTTCATCCCAATTGAGCAGCCCAGCTCCGCATAAAGGCCAGTCGTAATGGAAAAGAGCGGATAAGCGTACGCACTGACATGTTCCGCACGTGATTCCATAACCCATAGCGTATTCTGTCCGCGTCTGAGGTGCGCCCCTCATCTTCTCCTGATCTATTGCCCCAAGGGGAAGACGATGAAATAATCGGAGTAGGGGTCCAAGGCGTGCCATCGATGCACCGATCAAATTAACTGGGCAGCCGTTTTCGCACCCACTAAGTTAATGGGCACCGCCAGTAAGCTGGGCAACCTGCTTCTCGTGAGAGAAAGGGGGTGATCGTGGCCCCTTCACCTTTCCTGCTTTGCGTCACAGCGCTCTCCCCAATTCCCCTGGCGTTTCGAGGGGAAGCGATGGGGACGGTCGCGAGGGACGACGTCGGCCGATCACGATCGCGTGACTTCCCCATCATCGGCTCAGCTCCAATCATCGCTTATTGGGCCCACTGGGGACCCCCGCGCCCATCACGGCACTCCTTTTTTGCGAACGCCCTGTGTGGGGGGAACAAACTGGCGGGGCATATATACACCGGATGTCCCGCATTTGATCGTGTATGGTGCCGACTGTATAGCGCTGCGGTGCTTTCATACAGTCTTATTGGCATAACGGTATCATGTGGACTAGTCCCCGCCAGTTCGACGAGTTTGCCGACACTCGGGAAACGTGAAACCGTGGCACAGTATACTCCAGCACAATATTTATGACGACCAATTTATTCGCAAATTGGTGAGAAGAGATATACCACTGCCTTAGTGTGCAGAAGTCCCTGCTTTTACAACTACCACTGTTTTCAACGCCGCAATGAAATTCTGTGCATTGTATACGTATATCATTGGTGTCTGAGTGAGGGGCAGCCATGACATGGCCGTGCTCGAATTCCCACGTGGCAAGTACTTTGGCTTATCATTATTTCTCGGAAGCCCAAAATTTACTTGACCCAGGGAGATATTAGCAATGAACGAGCTGGTAAGCTTGTAAGAATAATGTATTCGTAGCTTCTTTTGCATTAGAAAAAGGTGAGAACAGGAGTAAAACACGGAGGTGTATTATGTACATACATAAACAGGGTGTTTCAGCTAAAAAGCACCAAGCAATAAAAAATTAAAAATAAGTGCAACACGTCTCCAGCTAGCGCAGTATTGTCCTTAGCTGTAGCACGTCAGAATACTTTTTTTGATCCGCTAAGCACAGTAATGAACAAAGATTGCTTAACGAACATTTTAAATACTGCCTTTACAGAAAACAATTCAACAGAAGACTGGCAGCTCTTATCCAGAATGAACAAGATTTTCAAGTTACGGTAAGAAAACAACGCTGGTTATTTTTTTTTTTCAAGTTTTGTTTAACCGAGTGCGAAATTAAAAAAAAATATCACGTGATTGCCGCCGAACGCGCGGCGCTTAAGTTACTCACTGCCTCTGCTCCACGGGCTTTCAGCCTCGACCGAAAGAAGACTATTTGCTATTGGCAAGCAGTTTGAGGGTATGTCTGGAGTTGCCATGTATGACTTCCAATGCTTTATTGTATACACAGGCTCGACAGCCACGTTTGGCAATACTCCGAGCTAAAGAAACATCTGGAAATTCATTTAGAATTTTCACGCAACACAAAAGTCATCTTTTACCTGGTGAACTAACGCAAAGGACGGCAACGCGACTACAGGATAAAGTGTCATCATTCCAAGCAGTAGTACCAGCATTTAAACGATAGAAACTTTTAAAACCGCCTTGGACGCTGCCACTTCTCAACGTTATCTGCTAAATAGATGCAATACGGAAGAAAGCAGATATGCACCTCTGGTTGCGGCACAGATGGTACTTCATCTTTTTCGTATAACGCACAATGAAAAAACGAATGTATACAGATGGATCATGCACTGAAGAAGCATCAGCCTGTGCGGTCTTTATACCCGAAATTTAAGAAAAGATAATATACAAATTATCGCACAAATCTTTATTGATATGTGAGGTTTGACGTACCACAACCACTATATGGTTATGAGAGATGCCGTAGTGAAAGGCTCCTCAAATTTGGACCACCAGGGGTTCTTTATCATGCACTCAAATCTGAGCACACGGGCCTACAACATTTCCGCCTGCATCGGAAACGCAGCCACCACAACCGGGATTCGATCCCGTGAACTGCGGGTCAGCAGCCGAGTACCTTAGCCACTAGACCACCACGGTGGGGCCACAAATCTTCGTCAACGACCGAGAATTGGTGGCTTCTCTGAAGCGGTTAAGCTTATCTGCGAGAATTCCGAGGCACAAAAGTGGGTGATATGCACGGATAGCAAACCTGCCCTTCAGCTAGTCAAAAACGCGACATCACTTCACAAAAATGGCGAAATAGCACAATGTACTGCAGGAAATGGGAATATGCCTCAGCGCAGGGTCACAAAATCGTATTCCAATGGATACCCAGTCACTTTGGAATAAAATATAATTAAGAGGACTCGCCAAAAAAGCAATATTGAACGAAGGACAGGATTGCGTAATTCCTATGTCTGGGGCGGATATTCGACATTTTATAACGCAAGGCGCTAACAATTGTTCGATGGATAAGTGATTTGATAGCCCTAAATCAAATGAATCAATACTTTATGAAGTCAATCCGCACAGAAAATTTTCAATAGCGACAGATCTTCCACTACACTTAGAGAAAATAATTTATAGACTTCGACTGGAAGTGGCGTACACAAACAGCTTCCTGCACAAAATACATCAAACTAACTTCCCAGAATGCCATTGCGGTCATGCAGAAGAAAATGTTCGCCACATTTTTTCTGGAGTGCGTCAAAAACGCGACTGAAACAGGAAAACTAAGAAACAAGCTAGCAAGTTTGGACAGATGGCCCCTTAAATTGGAGAAATTACTTGGACCATGGCCTGACATTCATCTTCAGAAAAAGGCGGACATCTTCCTGACAAACTTATTAGTGGAGACCGGGCTGGATAAGCAGCTGTGACAGACAACCAGGGGTTGACATATATAAAATGATGTGTGAGTGCATATACTGACAGTAGAAAAGAAAGGTGTGTGTGTGAACATATTATGGCTGTGTGAACTGCTGCAAGCAAAATGTACATTAGCTTGATATTTTAAGTTATTTCAGTGGGCTATTATGTGATTTTGTTAGTTCATTATTGAGTACCGTTCAGTATTATTGTTTTCGTTTTTTTTTCTGCAAAACCCTATTGATATGGTGTAGCCGAGACAATATGGACCTCAACCTCTCCACAGTAAACAGCTAAAACAGAACAGAACAGAACTTCGGGCCCCTCCGAAAAGCGATACCCTGGGGTGGCTCACGAAGAGCCCACGATGCAATAGTAAGGCCTGGAAGGTTAAAGTGCGAAACAATGATGTCCGAGCCACCATCACGGTCCTTGAGTTCGCAGCGGTGTTCACTGCCATAAAGAGCCTGTCATTATGCTCGGGTAAACACGGCACATGCGGTTCCATCAGCCTTCGTAACACGCAGGGGACGACGCCACATAGGGGTCATCCGTCTCTTCCGCTCAATGTTCCATTTATTTATTCGTTCGGCCCCCTTGCACTGCGAATGCGCGGCGCAATCCGTTTTCTGTCTCCGTACACGGTAGTCACGCGCTGCCGCATCTCGTTTTCCCTCCGCTAACGAAATCTCGGCTGATCGAGTGACACCGGCAGGGGGCGCTGGGCAGCGATTAGACCCCACGTTTTCCCCAACTTTCCCAGCGAGCCCTTTTCCAGAACGAACGAGCCCAGGGGAGGAACACGGGCCCTCCCCCAGCCGACGTTGCGGTGTGCCGAAGGTCGTACATTGAATTGACCCCGGCAATTCAAAAAGTGTCCTGCGGGATCATTTTTAGCTAGAAGAACTTAGTAGTAGAAAAGCACCCATGTTTGTAGTGGGGAGAGGGCAGGGTAGGGGGGGGGGATTGGTTTCTTTTGCCTCCTAAACGTGTCGTCCTTCATCCCCTAAGTTAGGCTGCATATCGTCAATTCCCCTTTCATACACTCGAGTGACAAGTGTGGCTTTAGCGAAACAGCAGATCGTAGCGATCCTGCCATGCTCGGAGCTACCATTTATATAGCGGCCTGAGCATGAGTGAAACGGCGGATTGCGTCCTAAAATTTGAAATATATTAGTTGATGGGGTTTACTGTCCCCAAACCACGATATGATAACGAAAGGCACCGTAGTGGAGGGCTCCGGAAATCGACCCCCTTGGGTTTTTGTAACATGCACCTGTATTTAAGCGTGCGGGCCTCAAGCATTATCATTTTCGCTTCCTTCGAAACTGCTTCCGCTGCGGCAGGGATTGGATTGCGCGACCTGTGGATCAACATTGCAATACCACACTCACTAGAAAACACCAGCGGAAAAAAGTTCGAATAAGGCGTTGCGCACTCAAAAACTACTCCTTGGTTAAAAAAAATTGCTACCCGGCTCCACCATCTGAGTATTAAGGAGCATTTGAAAAGTCAAATTTCAGGAAATTCTTTTTATTGTTTTTTTGTTGTTTTGCCGTATTGCCAGCTGCTCTGAATCTCGGAACGGCGATTGACCTTTTGATTGAATTATTGATTGATCTGACCTCCGGTCTAATCATGAAACACCCAGAGCTAACGCTGGAATCATTTTGAACATTTTGGGATGGGGGAAGTCACATCGCCTATGGAAGCCATGAAACGTTTTCTTATTCAGACAACAAAAACCCTTAGAATATTTCTCCTTTTAATGCAGCCAAAACATAAGGCTGGTATATTGTGATGTTTCGTTAATCTGGTTTTTCGCGACTATGAATGCGGTGCGCATTCACATGCGCAGTTCAGGAGAACGAGGGGGGGGGGCGCAAACTTTCAACGCAGCACCCCACCCCCAGCCCAACAGTTCCTATTTGGTTAATGTGGGCAGCAGACTTCGCCGCCACCCACCCTCTCTGCAGTCCCACTTCGGTCAGTGCGCACCAATTTGTGAAACGACGGAGGCCCAAATCACCGTTGGAATCCTCGGGAAGAAATGTCGAGATCCTCCCTCGTAGCCTGAATCCTCTCCTCTCGCGTGAAGGCTGCCTGCAGAACAACCTGAATCACGTCACATGTCACGTGACAGATTCGTCCACGATCAAGTCTGTCATGTAAATACAGCGTCAAGGGCATCGTCATGCGCTTTAAGTGATTTCTTCTTGATAGAGGGTGCAAAGGGACCAGAATTTACGGCAGCACACGTCTTCACTTTGAGCATTCATGCGGTAGTAAAATGAGCCAATGGCTGTATCCTTCCCATTAATGCTAACAATGGCAGATTCGCTGGAAACAGTAATTTCATTTTACCCATCATTCGCACGAATTACGGCAAGCAGTCACTACATTTCTCAGCACTTGCTTTGTGGAATTCGCTAGCGTCTACTCTAAAATCAATAAACGGTCATAGGTACCGATCTGAACTTAAACATTTTCTGCTTGATTTGTCTGATTCTGGTTCGTCACTGCTTTAGGTGTTCTCATTCAGTAGTTTTATCTCTATATTCGCATTTTTCCTCATTCTTGTATCCCTTTTCTGTGATTTCTTTTAGTTGTCTATATGTTTTGTTTATTGGTTTGAGCTTTACTGTGTTTTATGTTGCATTACTGTTTATTCCTTTTGAAATGCCTCTTACACTGTCCTTACTGTCATCAAATGTGGCACTTGTTCAATGCTTTTTGTTAACGCTGTTTTTAAGTTGTTTCCTATCCTGAGTCAAATTATTTATTATTATTATTTTTATTATTATTATTATTATTATTGAGTCCATGAATTGCCCATTTACTTGTGTTATTGACTTTGTTATCATGTACAGGAGGTCCCAATTCAGTTCTCACCTATGGGACCTCCTTCTGTATATACTAATCATGTATTCTCTCCTTTGTTTGACGTGAAAAATAAAATGATTCTGCTTCTGATGCCATCAGACCCATCCATGTCATAGGTCACCGAGAGCAGATCGAGCGATTCTTAGATGTCTTTAAAAAATAAATGTTGCTTCTCTGCCAAGTAAAGCCCTGTACTATTCGGATCACATGTACAAAGGTGGCTCGACTACTGATAGGCGGAACTTTTTTGCCATGTTGAAAAATCACTTTAAATATCCTTTAATGGCTTCTATCAAGGTGATGTGCGCCAACTCGAAAGGCCGGGGGGCGATGCATTGCCCGTAATGAAGTGCCGCAAGTGTGTCGCCGGATTGAACAGGTTGTGAGTGTCTCTTTTATGAAGACTCATGCATCTACATGCGTTGTATGGTGGGTCACAAAAACAAAAGCTATCCTTGCCATCCACGCAGTGACTACAAGGATCACGTCCTAATCAGTGTTGTGAATGCTATAAGTACAGAATCGATAGTGCCATGGGTCCGACGTCATTGCCATAATGTGGAAAGAAAAGAGTGGAACGTAGTATATAACGGCTGAGTAAATAGTCGGCCTTGGTGGAGCAGTGGTTGCAATTCTCGGCTGCTGACCTGATGGTCGCAAGTTCGATCGCGGCCGTGGTGGTGCCTGCATTTCGACGGAGACCAAACAGTTGAGGCTGGTGTACTGTGCGATGTCAGTGCACGATAAAAAACACAAGTTGGCTAAAGTTTTCCGGAGTTTTGTATTATTTATCATAATCATATCGTGGTTTTGGACAATTATTAACAATAGAGTAAATATAATTTACAGAAGCGAAAAGTTCACGCCCCTATAGGGACCATTTTTTCGTGCCATACCATAAAGGTATTCTACTAAAGAGATGTCGAACAGACAGAAATTCACACCTATTGCTAAAGCACAAGTGCCAATGATCAATAAATAAGAACAAACACGAAGCTTGCAAAATAGAGCATTTTGTTCATTATTAGCAAACAGCCCATGACATTTGATATGAAAGCCAAGGTAGCTGAGAAGTGACAGGCATGAAGACAAAGCGATTATTCACGATAAGCACTATACACCGCTGTTGCCGTGCACAACGCCAGCAAATCTCTCCTAGCCGCCCGCTGTTCCCACGACTGCTGTCATATCTGCACTTTCGCGCTTCTCTGATGCTGTGTGCGTAAAAAAAGCGGAAATGTTACACATTAAAATGTTCATAAGTTCCCGACGCCGCTTTCCATTTTCCGTTACATATTCCACGCCCTCTGCGCGATCCTTTACCGGTGCGTCCATGCTTGAGCACGCTTAGCACACAACGAACTGCGCCGAAGACCGTCAGCCGCGTTTTTGTTTTTGCCTCCCACGTGCAAAACTACCCGTGACGTCATAATTCCTTTCTCGAGCAGCGACAGTGCACTCTGCACCTCAGAAGTTGCGTGCATCACTCCCAATATTGCTGCACCGACCATTGAATGAAACTGAATAAAACTGAATGAATGAAACTCGTGAACGGCAGTTTGATTCACTGGCTTTCTGTACGAACTCAAACTCAGAGGGATTGCTCAGGACAACCTGCATCTGCCATATCAGTAAAGACACGAACGGGTCTTGCACGGCAGTGCATGTCCAGCGCATTCTTTTTACCAGGAACCAATATCTACACCTCATATGTTCAGTCCGAGACACTTAATTCTCGTTCGTGTGCTATAGAACGCGTCCGCTGTTCGGCAGCATTGGCGTTGTCGCTGCTGCTCGTAACTGGCTTCTCGCTGCTCAAGGGCACCATTGAGAGGTGTGTACGCACACGCGAGAGCACACTCGCCTCGCTGGAGCGTGCTTCCGACCGCCTTTCATTTCCTCTTCCGGTCAAACGCGCCGCCGGAAAGGCGCCCGCTCAGATCGAGGACTGGGAGCGCCGCCAGAGGACCAGGTACGCGCTTTACGTGCATGGGACACCAATGACGTCACGCCCAAGGCAGATGGAAGCGATGCTCATGCAGTAGTGCCGTCCATGCCCGAATCAAGTACGAAAGGCTGTGTTCGGATGGGTTTCGGTGATGTCGTGTGGGGCTGTTAACGTTGTGTCGGATATCTTGAACATCGAAACGAATGGTGCTACAGTATAGACACATTCGCATGTAAATGGTTGAATTTGTGCATTCGACGTATTCGGACCTTATAATGTAACGTCGTGATATACACAAATAAGAAAACATTCGTTCAAAAGCCTCATGTGCCGTGTGCTTCCGGGCGTAGCTTTCACCAACGCCTACTCATTTAGGATTGAGAAAGACGACAACGCCAAGTGCAATGGCTGTTGCGTCGATGAAACGACTGAACGCCTTTTGTGTTACTGCCAGACTTAAGCAAACGAAAAGATTCGCATTCGCACTGTTCTACAACAGCTGAGCGGAAGCGCTTTCAATGTCGATAACATAGCGCGGCGTATCGCAGTTCCGAAAAGCAGCGAAAGCACTGTCGCGTTTTCTGCATGATACCGGAGTGCTTACGCATTGTGAGGAAGGCAGTACGTGTGCGCATCGCATCGCTTCCTTTGGCACCATCCGAATGTTGAAGAAGTATTAAAACAAATAGCTGGCATATGTTTACAGCTTCATTAATAATCTGTGAAATATCACGGTAGCTTAGTTAAGATTAATCAGTTTTCGAAGCCCACCGCGTTTGCACCTTTATATCAAAACAACATTGAGAAGAGGTGACAGTGGCTGTGAGCCCATTATACAGACGCAGAAGCAAGGAACCATGTGAGCTGAAACCTAAGAAGTGCTTCGCATTTAAAACAAAAACATGCTTGCGATGCGCTCCCGCAGAAGCGATAGGCATAGTCTCTAGCTATATTTGTTGCAAAGAGCTAAGCTTAGCCTATGGATCTGGGGTTCTCAAACTTTGCTTTGCGAACCTCGTTGGTTTTCCCAGAGTGCCACAAGGTGTGCTTCGCCGTTTGTGACGCCAGCTGAAACAGCGATTTTTCTCTCCTCATCTATAGCTTTCTTTTCCCCCTCCCCAGTTTGAGGTTGCGTATTGAGCTCATCCCAAGTTAACCTCTCTGCCTTTCTTTTATTCTTATTTACATTTATTTATTTACTTAATTACTTATTTGACACTGTCAATCTCATGCTTAAGGCCGTTATAGGGAGGGCGTCACATAATGCGTAAAACTCACACACGAAGGAACATATTTCAAGATCATACAGGAATAGTCGATGTCGAACGTGCATCAGAAAAATGAACAACAAACAACAGTGACTGTAAAAACTAAGATCGAGGAACAAATGCTTCCACCTGAAGTTGTTCCTTCTGCATCCCGTCGGGTCAACTTTCTGGTCTCTTGCAACGGAATATATATAAATTGCTTATCCAAAACAACGCCAGCTACACGTAACAAGAACATGTAATAACTTTGATAGAGACGCCATTACGGCGAATGCGAGAGGGTAATCTAACTGCATTTATTCACCCTATGAAAATAATGACACTTGGCTTTTCTTGCTACTGTAAACTTCCGAGCAAGCACCCTGCGCCCCCCCCCCCCCTCCTCCCAACACGGTGTGAGATAATCCCACCAGATTTGGAAGGGTGGCGCTTGATCGGTTCCGGACCATTCACTAGCGCTTATTTGGCGCTTATTTCAGATCTCCCGAAAATAAGAGGGGGCGCTTGCTCGGATTGGTGCACTTGCTGGGCATTCTATATACGGCGCATATGAACGAGTGTAGGCCTTACGTTACGCTAAGAAGGTACAGGGGCATTCGTAGAGTGTGGTCCGGTCTTGTCACTTACACCGTGCTGAACCCCGTGACATGTGTCTAAGCCTGCGATACCAAGTATGGCACAGATAGAAAACAGCCTCACGTATCCACTCAACGTACTTTTCACGGCCGGGCATAGTGCGGCTATGTTCTAAAAATAATTCTTTAGGGGCAAAGCTCCTTTAGGCGGCACCAGTTCGTCCCTTGTAGTCGTAGTCGTAGTCGTAGTGTGTAACCAGTCTTACGTTTTGACCTCCAAGGTGGTGCCGGTGGAAGATGTCTCCTGTGCGTTGTTGAACAATAAAAAATTCGCAGCGTGCACGTTAACTAAAAGCCGAATTCTCCTGTCTCTCATTCCCCATTAGCAGCCATTGGCATGTACATTGAGCACTATCTAACAAGAAAGGGTTGCTACGTTATACTCGCTGGGCGTAACCTCCTTGGTTTTCAGTGCAATGAATACAGTGAACTAGCATATACGATGAACTCGAGGTGGTTAAAGGTGGGAAGTAGACACGGAGCGCAAGCCGCAAGAAAGTGTGCGTGTGCCACCTCTCGTTTAGTCCTTGGGAATGTCCGCTGGATAGCGGTGCTTCTATATGGGTAATATATGATGAAAAGATGCGAGATGGTGGTACTTGGAGTGTTGAATAGATGGACGAACGGACACACAGACAGATGCATGGACGGACGCACGGATGGCTGCACGGACGCATGGACGGATTGACGGACGCGGGAGCGGATGCATGTACGAACGCATGGACGGACGCACAGATGGACGTGCGGACGCACGAACAGACGCACGCACGGACGGGCGGATGAACGAATGGACGGTCACACAGGCGGACGCATGGACGAACGGAAAGCCAGAACGTTTGGACGGACGGATGCTTCGCCCCACTCTCCATCATTCACTCCGTGGATGTGCTGGCATTTTTTTTCTTACAATAAGCAGTGATAATCCTGCGTTTATAGCGTCACGTGCTTTGTGGAACATTAAACGCAATATAGCACCGAGTGCCACCTTCTTAGCTTGATAGTGATAAACGCAATCTTCCAGTCTTTACGTTTCATTATCGATTAGTCACAACAGCAATGGACACCCTCATGCGATTCCGTGGTTCCAAGGTCTGAAAAACGCAATGTTCTATGGGCCCTAAAACCACTCGCTGGTAGATACGACATGCTTATCTTTGCAACCATGACTGTAGACATGCATCAATTTGCGATAGCTCCCGAAAAAATGAGATATCAATTGTTATGATCATGCCAGAGAAGACCCCCTATCTGCACACGAGAGTTGCTCGTGTGTACAGATAGGAGGTCTTCATAGTGTCGCGAGTTATAAATGACAGGGGGTTTATTTAAAAAAACACGGACAGTAGGACTTGTAGAGACGCTCTCAGAGAAGGCCGCTAAGATTGTCCTCTTCTTCACTCTGCTGCGCTGCGCCTCTCGAGCGAATCGGCGTTCTTCGTTGTCGTCGCTATCTCGCCGCTAAATGCAGCTATGCACGCGGCATTACCCTCCCGCCAGAGTGAGCGTCGTCCCGACGCTCAACAGCTAGAGATGCGGTCAGCGAGTGTTTACATCACTGAGAGTGGTAAAGTTTCATGCGGACCACGTGCAGTGTCTCAGGCAGATGCTGGCGACGTTTTGAACAGGAGGAGGCGTCGGGCACGACTTCGTACGTCACGTCGCTAAGACGACGCAGAACCTTGTAAGGTCCGAAGTATCGGCGTAGAAGTTCTCTGAGAGGCCTCGTCGTCGTACAGGAAACCAAACCCAGACTCTATCTCCTGGTTGATAAATGACGAATCGATGGCGAAGGTTGTACCGTTGGGCGTCAAGTTGCTGCTGGTTCATTATTCTGACGCGGGCAAGCTGCCTTGCTTTTTCGGCGCGCTCAGTGAAGTCTGCGGCGTCTGTCTCTGAATCATTGCAATCGTAAGGCAGCATGGCGTCAAGCATTGTCGTAACTTCTCTGCCATGAATTAGTGCGAACGGCGTCATTTTTGTTGTTTCCTGGCACGCCGTATTATACGCGAATGTGATGTACGGCAATATTCGGTCCCAATTCTTGTGTTCTACGTCGACGTACATGCAAGCATGTCAGCGATTGTCTTGTTAAGTCTTTCTGTAAGCCCATTAGTTTGTGGGTGGTAAGCTGTCGTCTTCCTATGCGCTGTGCCACTGAGCGTAAGCACAGTGCGCAAAAGCTCGGCTGTAAACGCGGTACCTTTGTCTGTTATGACGACAGCTGGAGCACCATGTCTCAGAACAATGTTCTCAATGAAGAACTGAGCCGCTTCAGCTGCAGTGCCACTCGCGATTGCCTTGGTCTCCGCGTATCGGGTGAGGTAGTCCGTCGCCACTATAACCCATTGTTGCCGCTGTCCGATGTTGGGAATGGGCCCGGCAGATCCATTCCGATTTGAGAAAACGGGGTTTCTGGCACGGGCACAGGATGTAATAGCCCAGCGGGTTTGACAGGTGGTACCTTGCGCCGCTGACAGTCAATGCATGTTCGGACGTACTGTTTAACCTCTGCTGCGATTCTTGGCCAGTAATATTTTCTTTGATGCGTGTCAGTGTTCTTGTGAAACCGAGGTGGCCCGCAGTGGCTTCGTCCATGGCAGGCTTGTAAAATTTCGCTGCGGAGAGCTCCAGGAACTACCAGCAGATAGCTTCTACCTGTTGATGAAAAGTTCTTTTGTACAGAATTCCGTCCCGTAAACAGAATGACGATAAGTTCTTCGAAAACACTCTTGGTGCATTGGCGGCTCGTCCGTTCAAGAATTCTATAACGAGTTGAGCTCCCGATCATCTTGTTGTTGCCGAGAAATGATAGCTGCATCAACAACTCCTAAAAAACCTGGGAAATCATCATCCTCTATAGCCGGTGATTCAATCGGTGACCTTGACAAACAGTCGGCGTCTAAGTGTTGCCTTCCGGACTTGTACACTACGGCCATGTCGTACTCTTGGAGCCGTAAGCTCCACCGTGCTAAACGTCCAGATGGGTCTTTCATGTTGGTCAACCAACAAAGAGAGTGATGGTCGCTTACGACTTGGAAAGCGCGGCCATATAAGTACGGGCGGAACTTCGCAACTGCCCAAACGACGGCCAGACACTCCTTCTCCGTTGTTGAGTAGTTGGACTCGGCACTTGTCAACGTTCTGCTAGCGTAGGCAACCACTCTCTCCACACCATCTTGGCACTGGACAAGAACAGCACCTAGGCCCACATTGCTGGCGTCTGTATGGATGGCTGTTGGTGCATTCTCGTCGAAGTGAGCGAGGACAGGTGGAGTTTGTAGACGCTGTCGCAGCTCGTTGAATGAAGCTTCTTGCTCTTCACCCCATACAAATGCGATGTCTTCCCTTGTAAGGCGGGTGAGTGGAGAGGCGATGTGTGCAAAGCCTGCTATAAATCACCGGTAGTAGGCGCAGAGACCCAGAAAACGCCTGACCGCTTTCTTATCAACAGGCCTTGCGAACTTTGCGACGGCTGCTGTTTTATCTGGGTCAGGCTTCACACCTTCGCGACTGATCACGTGTCCCAGGAACTGGAGTTCTTTGAAGCCGAAGTGGCATTTTTCCGGTTTGAGTGTGAGTCCAGCGGACCGTATGGCTTGCAGGACTGACAGTAGCCGCTTTAGATGCTCTTCAAACGTGGCCGAAAAAACGATCACGTCGTCGAGGTACACAAGGCATGTTTTCCATTTCAGGCCGGACAGAATGGTATCCATTAGTCTCTGAAACGTGGCTGGGGCTGAGCATAGACCGAAAAGGAGGACTTTGAATTCATAAAGCCCGTCTGGCGTCACGAAGGCGGTCTTTTCTCGGTCGCGCTCATCTACTTCTATTTGCCAGTATCCACTTTTAAGGTCCATTGACGAGAAGTAGCGTGCATGCCGTAGCCTGTCCAAAGAGTCATCGATCCTTGGTAATGGATAAACGTCTTTTTTTGTAACATGGTTCAGCTTACGATAATCGATGCAGAAACGCAAGCTGCCGTCTTTCTTTTTCACGAGTACCACTGGAGATGCCCTAGGACTTTTTGATGGTTGGATAACGTCATCCTCTAGCATCTTCTTGACTTGCTGCTGGATTACCTCACGTTCTTTCTGAGCGACGCGATAAGGGTTCTGTCGGATCGGTCTTGCTGTGTCTTCTGTAATTATACGATGCTTAGTCGTATAGATAGTGAGATAATGAAAATACTTCATGAACTGAAATCGATGACCCTTGATTCCGTTCCCGCACACTGACACTCTGGCTGTTCTGCGTCATTGATTTTCATCGCATGTACACTGTTCTTGTGCGCATCAGTTAACCCGGTTAATCTTTATACTTTCATCCTTCCAGGGAGACTGCGCTGATCGGCTCAGAGATGCCGGAGCAGTGTCGGGTGTTGGCTGATACAGCGGATGCGTGCACGTAGATTGGCACGAGCTTGTGAACTAAGGATTTCATGAAGCGAAACTGCGATTCGGCCTAGTTGGAACATATTCATCTTGACATTTTGTGCAAGCACACAGGGACATAGAAAGGAAGACAAACGGCGCCCGTTCGTCTTCCTTTCTGTGTCCCTGTGTGCTTGCGCAAATAATTCAAGCAGGATTCCATCACGCGATGAAGATCGCTAGCAATCTTTTAAATAAAAATTGTCTCTTTTAATTACGAAGCATTTCTTAGCGAACCTCGGCGACATTGAGCGGATCTATCTATCTATCTATCTATCTATCTATCTATCTATCTATCTATCTATCTATCTATCTATCTATCTATCTATCTATCTATCTATCTATCTATCTATCTATTATTTATTTATTTATCTATCTATCTATCTATCTATCTATCTATCTATCTATCTATCTATCTATCTATCTATGTAGCCGCCTAATACTTCTAGGTCCCCTGGCCGTGTCGATAATGGTATCAATGACGAAATTGGTATGACATGACAGGTATGGCACAACAAGAAAATCATGACATGTATGTCATGAGCCATGATTTCATGGCGCTGCTGCTCTTGCGGTGGTTTTTTTCACATGACATGTTGCAAAACTGGAATGGTGTTACATGACTGCATGGCGAACACAAGCGACAGGCCCTAACATGAAAATTATGACGTGCGTGTTGTGTAACCTGACTACATGCCACAGTCATGATGCGCTAGCGGAAGTTTTGTAAGCTTAGCATACACCTAATTTGGTATTACGGGACGGCAATGGAAGACAAAGGTATGTGACTGATGCAAACATGATGATCATGAGATGCGTGTCATGTAAAAACAATGCCTACACGCCACGCTCATGATGCGCTCCCGGTCGTTTCGCCGGCTTCACTTATACCAAATTTAGTATTACGGGACGTGAATGGATGACGAAGGTATGCAATTGGTGCAAACATAATAATTATGGCATGCGTGTCATGTAACAAGATGACTGCATGCCACACTCATGATGCACTCGCGGCTGTTTCACAGGCTTCACGTATGCCAAATTTGGTGTTACGTCACTTGAATAGATGACGAAGGTATGTGACTGGTGCAAACGTGATAATCATGAGATGCGTGTCATGTAACAACATGACTACATGACACGCTGAAGGTGCCGTTACACTTCGACGTGACCCGGTGAAAATGCGTGCCGGTGTTCGTTTCGTCGCGTCACGCCGGCGTTGTCACGCCATGCGCCAATCTGCTTGCCACGTGCCGCGCAGCTTAGCTTCGACGCATGCGCATTTGAGCGCGCCCGGCGTCCCTCCATCACAAAGAGAGACAGACGCAGTGCTGTCTGGGCAACGTGATCGGCAGGAAATGCAGCCGGTTGCATTTCGCGCCGGTTGCCACCGGGCCGCGCTGACGGACGCTGGTCGCGCCGGTCACGCCTGGCTCGTTTTACTAGCGTAGCGTCACTGCGCCTCGCGCGAGCGCGTCAGCGTTACGTCGAAGTATATCGGGCCCTTAATAGAGAGTTTTAGTACTGCGTAATGGCGCTACGTACGCATCACGCAAGCGCCTTGCGTTACGTGGCGTCGTTTGCCACTAATCGGCTTTTAGTACGCCGTATAGTACCCGCGTACGTAACGAGCGTGAAGCGTGTTGCACCATCTGGTATATCAAAATAGAAGCACGTGTTGTTGACAGCCAATGTGAGCCAATCCAAGTGTTATAGCCAGATTATAGCCATATTTTAAGCCACAGAGCCGGTCGGTGGTTGCCTTCGATGCCGCCATTTTGCAAAACGAAGTCTCGCGCTGTCGCGAACTTGTTCGATAGCGGCGCGAACACCTCATGCGTACGCACGCACGCATCTCATGCGTGCGTACGTAGCGGCTACGTACGTAATGCGATACGTGCACGTTGCGGTCTGCGCATGCGCACTTCGCAGAACGTGGCGTCCTTACGTACGCGACGCCGCCACGTACGCAGCGTACGCAGTACTAAAACTCTCTAATGAAGCGCTCGCGGCCGTTTCGCTAGCTCTGCTTATACCAAATTTGGTGTTACGTGACGTCAATGGATCACGAAGTAATATGGCTGGTGCAAACATGATAATCATGGACACGCGTGTCATGTAAGACCATGGGACATATTCACGCTCATGATGCGCTCGCGGCCGTTCGCAAGCTCCACATATACCAAATTGGCATGACGTGACGTGAATAGACGACGAAGGTAATGACACGTCGAAGCATAATAATCATATTATGCATATCATGTAAAGCATGACTGCATGCTATTTATTTATTTATTTATTGAAAATACCTTACAGGCCAGAAGGCATTGAGTAAGGGGGGTTACAGTGAAAATCGCATGTAAATTTCAAAATAAAAACGGTACAATGTCGGTTAGTAATAACACAAAAAAAATTAACAAAGCAATAAGTCAGCAATACGTAACATGGCGATGAAGTATATAAGAACACTCCGTGACATAAAACCCCTCGGAAAAGAAGTAAAAGAACGTCAAGATGAATATTAAGGAAATGCGTCTGAACTTTTGCCGAAACGTGTTGGGTTGCTATCAGAGGCGATATCGTCGGGAAGATCATTCCACATGCGGATGGCTTGTGGTAGTGCGGATGGTTGAACGCGTTCGTGTTTCCAAAATGCGAGTGAGCTGAGATGGTTATGTAATCTGCGTGACGTGTAGAGCGGGCGTTGAAGGTGCACGACGATGTTTTGTTACTGTAGACGTACTTATGACATAGGCATAACAAGGACACGTGACGACGAACATTTAATGCTTGAGGGAATGATGGAGTTTAAGCTGAGTCACACTGGAATTGATGTCATAGTTTCTAGAAATGTAACGGGTGGCTCTGTTCTGGTTTGTTTCCAGCATGTTAATTTGATACTGAGCGGAAGGGGACCAAACAGATGAGGCATATTCAAGTTGCGGGCGGACGAAAGTTAGGTAAGACATCCCATAGCACACTATGAGCACACTATGCTCATAGTGTGCTCGCGGCCGTTTCACTAGTTCCACATATAGTAAATTTGGTATTACGTGACGCGAATAGACGATGAAGGTAAATGACAGGTCTAAACATGATATCATGATATGCTGTCATTTAGGACATGACTACATGCTACGCTCATAGCGCGCTCGCGGGCCATTTTTCTAGCTCAACATACACCAAAGTTCGTATTACGTGACATGAATAGACGACGAAGATAAATGACACGTTTATACACAATAATCATGGAATGCGTGTCATGTATGGCATAATTTAGCTCCGCCTCGTAACGCAGTGCCGATTTCAAAATGACATATGAACCTTTCTCATTCCTGATTCGCATGTCGTTGAATCCCAGTGTACTGCGGTCTGCAAATTTTTCTTTCCCGAATTTCTCCGCCTCCTATCTGTCTGTCTCTTTGCGAAAGTGTATTAAAATTCTAACATTTTATTCCATATGTGCATAAAGCAGAAATGTTTGTGGAGTTATCAACATTGATATTATTCACATAAAAACAACTCCGGCTGCGAGAGTTAAGATTTCGTGAACAGTGCCGTGTTAGACGCGCGATCGAAGCGAACTGGGCACAACATCCCTGCAGTCGCTGAATCATCTACGCCATAGGCTTAGGTCATAAACGGCCTCTACATGGCGCCACGGAAGCAGAGAAGGGAACATTTGAAGTTGGCGCGCTCCACCAACGTACCTCGTAGGTCGACTTGCCGTCGCAAGATCGGCAAGAAACGTGAGAGGAAGCGCCGGTGCCTTTCGGAACTCTCTGCAAGCAACAACAAACCTCGGAAGGACGACGCTTCACCGAGCGCGCACGTCGCATCCCCCGCAGCGCGTGTTGTCTCAGAGAGAGAAGAGGAGGGAGCCGTCTTCAAGGACCCTCCGGAGGCGTGGGATGTCTTCATTTGCGCTACGAGCCGTAATGCCTCGCACCGGGTTGATGCGCGCTTGTTCATCCACCTCGTGCCGCCTGCTCTGTCCCTCTCTCGCATGTTAGCTGTCGCTTCGCTTGGCTTTCACGGGACGGTTCTTCTTCTTTCTCTCGATCACTTGAACGACTTCAAGTGCCACGGCTTGACTTTGTTTTAGGCAGAACCGAGCGGCCGCGGTTGACTCCTGTTGCCAATCGACGCCGCCGCGAAGCAGAGTTCCGGCACCGGAGCCTGCCCGTTCGCACGAACATGTGTGTTAACGGACCTATTCGAGAGCCTCTCCTGAACGGCTCCCAACGGCGGCGCTAGTGTTCAAAGCGCAATGACCACGAGCTCTTCATCGCGAGTACACTTTAGCCGGACACTCTCTGGTGACTGCCGAACTCTTCGCTGAAAGGTATGACATCGGCCTAAAAGCATCGATATAAATGGCAAACGCTTGTGTATACTGTGTTCCTGCATAGGTTTGTTAATTCTTTTATTTTTCATATGTACGGAATCGATCAGTCATTCCCCCCTCCACGTTCCTGCTGTAGAGTAACTAAAGATTTCCTTAATAAAAATCAATAAAAATAAGTTGCTGCTCTTTTGTCAATGATTGAAAAATATTTGGGGTTTTATGTCCCAAAACCACGATATAAATATGAGACGCCGCAGTAGAGGGCTGTGAAAATTTCGACCATCTCGTGTTCTCTAATGTGCGCTGACATCGCACAACACCCGGGTATTTACCATTTCGCCTCCATCAAAATGCCCCACCACGACCGGGATCGAACCAGCGACCTTAGGGTGAGCAGCTGTGCACCCTAGCCACTGATACACCAAGGTGGACTTTTTCAATGCCTTCCTGCTCGTATGCTGCTCGTGTTTTTTACTGGTGGTAGCGCGAAGGTGACAAGATATCGCTGAATGCCTAGCAAGATTGCTCTAGTGGTATGAATTTTACAAAAACATTGAAAAAATACAGACGGGTCTGACCCGTGTATAAAAAAAACAACCTATATATGTAAATGTATCTTTAGTTCTCATTCTGGCAGCTGCCTTACTTTCCTTTGCGACTAAATGTATGCCGAGCAAGACGTGCAGCTTGACTATACTCGCCGACAATTATATACCGGCCTGATTCGCTATCTACAGGTAAACAACCGACCAAGCAGACTTTCCAAAAGACAGGACTGCCTGCGAAATATGCCTATGTATGGTTCTTTAACACGTGGGGCTGCATATGTAGGGCCTTTTAGCTTTTGATGACTCAGATATAGCTTGCAGTGATGTGTTTAGAAAAAGTGTTCAGCCATTTAGAGTACTTGGTACTCTACTAAGGGAGGGCAGAAAGCTGTCCCATAGGGTGTGCAGACGCGAATAGGATTGGTTTACGTGGTGTTAATTTTTTAAAACTCTGATATAAATTGTCAACAGTAGGGGCACCAAGCTCGATTTCTAAAGTAGTTCAACAGGACTTAAAATCCCACATGTTCCCTTATACATTCGCCTAAGGTACTCGAAGGCTATATATAGACAGTCGATGTACAGGCCCCCCTCCACCATTCTTAAACCTTTATGCACCTGATTATGCACCTGATGTGCTTTCGCACTCTCACTGTGAGGGGCCCATTTTTGAGCAAGTGATGATGCCATAGCATGGCTTTGTCATGTGGCATCATGTTATGTGATGTAAAAAGATGACGTGAAGACGCAACGATGGTTTTAGGGGCGAAGCTCCTTTTTGTCTTACCTTGTCACTGGTGACGCGTAACCGAGAGAAGAAGAGACGAGAAAGAAAATAATGCAAAAGAAGTGGATGACCATTTCTCGTCTCATTTTCTAGATGGCGTTACTTCGCCGCTACTCTCCGATTGGCTGCTGCGCGTGCTTTGCCTGAGTGAGATGAGAACGAGTGCTTCTCTCAGTCTCAGGCTTGGATAGTAGCCGTACGTGGCGGATCGTTGGTGGGGCTTGAATGAAGCAGAGCGGTATAGGCGTGTTGAAGACGCTTGCGCTCAGCTTCCTTGGCTCGCATCTCGTCGGTGTTACCCGCGCACATTCTGCATTTTCGGACATGATTGGACGCATGGACGCATGCACGGATGGACGGACACAAGGAAGAATGGATGGATGGACGCTTCGCCCCACTCATCATCATTCACTTCCTGGATATTCTGTGATTATTTTGCATCACTTGTGTCAACGACATTGATGGTCACTTTTTGCATTGGATGAGGCATCTGAAGCTCTCGCTTTATGAAAAGCTTGCACTGGTGTCATCTTTCGTGTGAGCTGTTAATCAAGACGACAGCAGTCTAAAGCATGGTCAAGAAGTACCAGAAGGTCCACAAAATTTTATCCCTAAAGAAGCCTTCGAAAAATTGGCGTGGCTACACGACAGTAACGTGAAGACTAAGGAAACAAGAGCTGGTGGCCTGCCCTCCTAAGAAAACAACTATGGTGCATTAAGAATGCTGTACAAATTTATGATGGGAATTATGCTTATTTTGGTACGCAGGTCAAAAGGTTGCAAATTATGAACGTAGGTTACAAGTGTGAACCTCATTCGAGGTGCAGAAGGCCATGTCAGCCTCCAGATAGAAAGTGGAGGCCGACATGACCTCCACTTTCAACTGGACAGGGGAGTAGTTCTGACGTCGTGACGGAGGTCGCATAACACTGCCTCGCGGGCCTTAGGTTGCTGACCCTTGTTATAGAGTAGACTTAGAAAAGGGGCAGAACTCAGTCGCTAGGACGAACCATGGAATGCCATAGCAACAGATTAGATTGTCGTACGAGGTGAACCTAGCACCTAACTACTGTGGCATTATACCCGGCGTAACTCTCCCAAACGCTGGCCTTAGCAAACACGGCTGCTGCAGCAGCGAGTGAAGCGACCTTCATGTTGCGTGCGTTGCTTCATACAAGATGAGCAGGCAGAACAAATCATTTACGAAAGTGTGAGGTGTCTGCTGATATTTTTAAAGATAGGGCGCATTTTACCGCACTTGCCCGCTCAAGTAAGTGCTTCCTGCGTCTCTCATAATGATATAGTGGTTTTGGGACGTTAAACCCCACATACCAATTAGGTAAGTGCTTCCTGTCGCAGCCACACGTTAGTCCTGTCCCAGGGTCGTAGGCAGAAATCTTTTTCAGGGGGGGGGGGATTTTTAATTTTTGAGGGGGGCATGCAAGCCGATAGAGCCGAGTGCCGTTTTAGTGCGTTACCGTTGGCGTACGTTCACACTTGGCTTCGAAGAAAGCGAAAGCGGCGAAACTCTCCGGAAACTGGCTCGTTTCGCCGCCATCAAACTACGTCGAAAAATGCCCGGATAGTGCAGCCGTCCTCTAAAACACACAGAAACCTTCTAACAGTTCTAAAAATGGAAAACTATGTCTATCTAGCGAAAAACCTATCAAGCCTTTCCACAGCGCGTTGATCGAGCAAACAGCGAACGCTCGATAATGTGCTGCCATCTGTGAGGCATTGTGAGACCATATATGACCTCTATAAGGGCGACAGCATGGCGTTTAGCTTGGAGGCCATGCAACTCTTGCTTTAGATTACAAACCTTATGTACCATTCCGCGCGCATTGTGTGTGTGTGTGTTTTGGTGTGTCACGTAATAACAAATTTGGTATATGTAAAGCAAGCGAAACATCCGCGATTTCTAAACAGCTCTAAAGATGGACAACTACGTCCATCTAGCGGAAAACATATCGTGCCTTTGCAGAGGCGTTGATCAAGCAAACGGCAAACGCTAGATATACTGCTGGCATCTGTGAGGCATTGTAAGACTTTATGACCTCCGAGATGGCAAGCACACAGCGTGAATCTTGGAGACCATGCGACTCCGGCTTCAGATCGAAAACCTGTATTATCAAAACCACTCGCACAGCGCGCCCTGGTACAACCTACTGTTGTGTGTGTGTGTGTGTGTGTGTGTGTGTGTGTGTGTGTGTGTGTGTGTGTGTGTGTGTGCGGTGTGTGTGTGTGTGTGTGTGTGTGTGTGCACACAGCGTGTATCTTGGAGACCATGCGACTCTGGCTTCAGATCGAAAACCTGTATTATCAAAACAAATCGCACGCACGCACTGGTACAACCTACTGTGTGTGTGTGTGTGTGTGTGTGTGTGTGTGTGTGTGGTGTGTGTGTGTGTTGTGTGTGTGTGTGTGTGTGACAAAACATACTAAGTATGCACTTTGCGGTTGAAGAGCGCACAAGGGGCTGGATTTCACTATCGCTCTGTGTGGCTTGGCAAACCAAATTCGAAGAGAGGCGGTGGCGGGGGTGGGTGGGCGCGGGCCTGGTATGCTAGCCCCTGGTTACGCCACTTCTCTGTCTGCGATGCTTCATGGGGCTTTCGCGCGACTGGAGGTGGTCGGCAAAATTAGGGTAGCGTGATCACCTGTTCCCTTAGCACGCCCTACACTCGCATGTAGAGCATACAAGGCGATGTTATGTGCCTAAGCATTTACACAGAACCTCGCGGTGACACTGACCGCGAGAGCGAAATGCATCAGGGTCTTCATATAAGTTTTTTTTCCAGACTTTGAAGGTGCATGCACACTTCACCCAGCAGAAACGTCACGCAACTCCTCTCAAAGGCTTTTGTTATAGCGACATCGGTTGGATGGGCCCCTACCAAAACTTTGCTGAAACTGCGGAGGACAGCACAAGAAAATAAAGGGCTCATTTCTATAGCTACAAAACGATCGATTTATTGCTTACGGTTTATAACTCTACCACGTTCAATGATGACAAGCACAGGAGTGTTCCGATTGCTTGTCGTTTTTTTTACTGATTCGCAAGTTTGGGCCAAATACTTCTCGTCTCCCAAAGTCCATCAAATTTCGTGAGACTCGTATAGCCAACGAGCGATATATGTTTGCGACATGATAAAGGCTAACTGTAAGTATACTGCAAGCTAATCAGTATAACGAATTGACGAGAAAGTTTGTGAACAGTTTACTGGCCAGGAGTACTTGCCCCCATATAACTTAATGGTTATGGAACATTGTGCTGCAGAGTTCAAGATGACTGATCAGATCACGGTCGTTTCTGCTGCATTAATATGGACTACATGCACAGACTAAATACAAGAACGCTTCAACAACATGCCACGTGGTCGAAATGAATAGCGAGCTTCAATATCAAAGTGGGTTTTAAGCCGTTAATTTTGCGGTGCAAAAGGGGTCGTTTAAGAAATCCCTTTGTAATGCGGAACATCGCACAAACCATCGGTCATGCTGGCAGCTATGACAATTAGCATCCAATAGACCGTGAAGCTTCATTAAAACTCAAGCCACCTTCTGATAGAACATTGCATTGCAGGGAGTGCACATGCAAACGACTGCTGTCTGACACCAAGTTTTGTATCCAGGCATCATGAATGAACGTGCGAAATCACCGCCACATTCTACATTCACAAGTTGCGCGGCAAGTGTGTTGAGAGGTCATTAGTGTCATTGCACAATTTTAAAATTGTCTATCTGGCGAGGAATATTTACGTTACTTTTTCATTATTTGATATGGCATTTGTATATGTTTTACTTATTTTCTGCTGTTCAACAAAGTTCTCTAAGTTCCCGTTGTGTCATCCGCTACTTCTCGTGATTCGTTTTTCACGCCTTTCATTTCCGGTACAAATTTTGCTGCTCTATGTGACAGATGCTCGTCGTTCACCTGCGCTAAATGCAGATCCGTAACTGGAACAGTAGAAAGGAGGGAAGAAAGGGGTTCCACGCTCGAGTGAGCATGCGCGTGCTTGTGTGTTTCTGCTGTGGGAGGAGGACTGACTGACCCATTGCGTGACGTGCAGACGAGAAAGTAAAAACACTCAACAGAAAGAGGGGTATCTTCTCCCACACCCACATCTAACTATTCCATTCAACAGGATAATGTTTAATGCAAGCTGATGAGGACGCTGAAAGCAACATCTAACGCCTTTAAGCGTTATACAGGGAAGCCTTGTATTTTATGCTATCTTTCTTACGGCCTAGTGCATTGAGAAATTAGCTCGAAACTGCTTCGAACGATCATGAAGCGTGCGAAGGGGGTAACTTAGTTCATTAAAAACAAAGTTGTAGATGTACTGACAGCCCTAGACTCAGAAACGGGTTAACACTATGAGTATCTAGACGTGCCATGTGAAAGAGAACAAATATAAGTCTACTCGGCTAAGGAGAAACACGGAATGTTTGGACAAGGACCACCAGTCACTGAGTTCTTAGCGCATTAAAGATCTCACCGAGATGGTCTGGTTTTGAAAAGAAGGCTCTGCGATTGGGAGACGGAGCACAACATGTGCAAATGCATGGGTACTCGGGAGCTGCTAATGAGGAAAACCCTTTCGGGCTTTCCATTTACGTGAAAGGAGACAGGCGTCCCTGTTTTCCTCGCTTGCATCCTCTGGTCTGCCCAGGTCCTTTTATGCACCGTCATTACGTGCGTGGCTAGCCGGACACCAGCTTTTCTCCCTCGTGTCAAGCTGGGCCGTGCTAATGAGATGAGGGTAATCAGAAGAACTTCCCTCCCCCCACTGCCATCACGCATTTTTGTTTATCGGAGCATGCACAGGACTTTTCCCAATACACCCTGAGCTGCTACGCACTATGCTATAGCTGGGCCCGTCAATACTGAGTGTTCTTCATGAAGCTTCCAACCATTTGCGCGAAAGCAACGTGTTAAGCTTTTCTGAAATTTTGATTGTATGGGTGAGTTTGTAAGACATCACGGCAGTAAAAGCAAGAACAAAGAGAAGACAGAGAAAACCGAAAGAGGACGACGTCAATTTGTTAGCCAGTTTTTTTATATTCTGGCTTTTTGCAAGCATACTTCGTTTATCGATAGCTAAAGCTGATGCAGGTCTTCTATAGCACTGCAAGAACCCCCACTGCAAGGTTTTATCCCGTAATGATGATTAGTATGTGATCGCGAAGACTTTCCTCATTCACATTTTTGTGATATTTACGCAGTGTAGCCTGGTCAATCAGTTCACTGAAGTTGATAATAGCTGTTGATGGAAATTTACGATAGGTTACTTTGAAAAAAAAAAGTCAGCTAACGTTGCCATCAAGAAAAAGGGCTCTTAGTATCTCGTATATGAGTAATTCCTGTCGAGGAGGAAGAGGAGGAATGAAAGAAGAAGGAGAAGGAGGTTAGCCAGTTCTCAAACCGGCTGGCTACCCTGTACTGGGAAAGGGGGTAAGGGGGATAAAAATTTCTGTCGTTATTTGATGCAAGGTTTTGAGAAAGACACCGATACACATATTTAAGTGGTTTCACTGCGGATGCCAATTATGAAGTGTAGCTTTTGTTGCGTGGTTGGGTTTCACAACATAAGGACACTATGGATGCCACATCAAAAAAAGAAAAGTTTGAGAACCGTCACCTCTGTGGAGCTCGTCATGAAACACTTTATTTGGTGGTGGTATAGTGGTTGGAAGAGAAAAAAGGCACCTAATTTCTGCAGCCCGGTCGGGAGCACGGTAAGTGCTCTATCATTTCTGTCTCCTGTGGCGTGTACCAGCATAACAAAGCCCTTGGTAAGGGAGCACGGGCCACAGGCGATTCCCCCACACGGGAATGTATCAACTCGATAACAGCCACAGCAGATATTGGTAATTTCATGATATACTTCGCGTGAGGTAAACAAAAGAAGGAGATACCATTTGTTATAACTATTTTAATATAGCAAATGAATTCATATTACTGAAATGGGGCCACAAGGTAAAACGAACACACACGAAAAAGGGATGCGAAACACTGTGTGCGTTCGTCTTACATTGTGGCATCGTTTGAGTAGTATGAATTCATGCCAACTTAGCTTGTTGTCGGTCCTTCGTAGCAAATGAATGCTAGAAAAGGTATTTCAACGACCCTCATCCAGCAACGACGTGGCCCACAGGCATATTTATAAGGGGCTTAAATCATGGCGACACCCCTTGCAAAGGGTGCTCCGATAGGCTTAGCGTTCGAAGATCATATTTCTATTGCTTTACAGTTAGGTATACCACGCACTTGTCCAAAAATTAGCAGTGGCTTAGCTGGGCTATACCAGCCCCAGTTACGGATTGACCATGCAGCCGCGCAGAATCCATGTCTTTACCTGCCTGATTAGAACGTCATCGTTCGTGGAGTTCGCCAACTGCTGCGCGCAAAGAGATAAATCTGTCAATGCTTGCGCATGCAGCACATATTCTACGGGATCATCTTCATCGTGGTGTGCTGGTTCCGGCAGAGGCAAATGGCTCAAGTCGTCAGCATTCGCATTAAATGGCCCCTTTCGGTACTGAATGTCGTATATGTGTATAATAGTAGTGCCCATCTCTGAATATTGGCTGTCGCTATTAGCGGAATAGGTTTGTCGCAAAAAATGAGCCCTGTCAGTGGATTATCATCAGCCACCGAACAGAACTGATTCCCCAAAAAAAGCTGGTCTCGAAACCTTGTCAACCCGAAAACTAGCGCGAACGCCTCCTTTTCCAGTTTCGAGTAGTTGCTCTCCGCCAGTGTTAAGGTTCTCGAGTGAAACGCTATTGGATAGTATTTGCCATTAATCCGATGTGACAACACTGCACCCAAGACGACCGCCGACGCATCACATTCCAGTCTATACAGACTTTTGCGGGTCATGTTGGGTAAGAAATTCAGCCTTACTTGAGGACATCTTTACCACCTCACATGCCCTGTCATGTGCTGGCCCCCAGTTTGATTCGACACCTTTTGCCAGTAGGCCATATAAAGGGGCTAGTGTCGTTGACAAGTTGGGCAAAAACTTCGCGTAGTATTGCAGGAATACAGGCATCTGTGTGTTCAGAACTGTAATCTTTCTGGCTTCTGCGCCCATCAGCCGCTGATTGCAGGCGTTGCGCAAGTCCAGCATTGTGAAGACTTCTCCTCCGGAAAGAGCCGCAAAAATGTCTTCAGCCTTGGGCAAGGAGATATGTTTCAAGTACGACGCTGAGTTAACAGTGAACTTGAAGTGGCCGCACAACCGTATGTCGCCGTTCTTCTTTGCGAATGGAACCACTGCAGTTGCCCATTCCGAAACATTTACCGGTGAAAGCACCTCGTCTTGTACGAGACAGTCGACCTCGGCTGAGACTTTTGCACGCATAGCATAAGGAACTGTACATGCTTTACAGACACGTGGACAAGCTCCTGTTTTGAGGTGCAGTTTCGCAGGGGGCCCCTTGCAACAACCAAGCTTGTCTTCAAAAAGATCCGCAAATTCTTCAACCAGGTATATTCACTTCCGCGTTATCGCGCACCACATTTACACTAGAAGAATTACCGTCATCTCGAAGGGTGACCCCTACCCTGTGGAATGCTTCTAAAGTGTTTTGGCCACAGAGAAGCGGTGCCTGATAGCCCACAACAATTACCCTACCACCGTTGAACACGACTGTCCAGTGTATTTTTTTATGAAAAAGAACCCGCAAGGGCGTGGCCTGCGCTATGTCGTGGCTGCCTACAGCACCATCACCCGAGATATAAAGTACGTGCGTCCGCTTTTCGTGTCATATGTTAGCAAACGAAACAACAAGTCGTAACCGTTGGACAAGCGCTGCTAAATTGTGGTCATGCTCTGATCTCGCAACGGGTGATGCCGCCAAAAACGGACGTCCTTTGTTTATATGTCAGCTGACGGTGCTGTAGGCAGCCGCATCAGAGCGATGGCCACGCGCTCGTGCGTTCCTCTTAAAAAAAAATAATACTGCAAATAGTTTTCTAACCGACAGCAGGACGGCCCGAAGAAGGATTTTAACCGGAGTGACGTCTCCTCGAGAGCCGGACACCACTTGCGATGTTTCTCAAGTATGCTTATTGAGATGACTCTGACTAGAGAACTTGACCATGATCGTCCGCAGAGTCCGACCCTGCAGTGTCAAATTTTCCTCACGTGGTTTCAATGTAGCACCGGCACCCGAGCTGTGAGCAACGAGAACAAGCAGCATTTCTTCCTCGCTCTCACCTTATGTTGACACTGCATTTGCGCCCGTCGCCCTGGAACAACCCCGGCTGCACACATTTGCTATATGTCCTTTATTGCCACAATGACATCATGCATTGCAATGACGACATGTGCGTGTAGCATGGGGGCCACCACATCTATAGCCTGCCTGCCTGCCTGCTTTGTTATTTCTCCGCTGTGTCCAGTGCCGCCGCCATCGCTGTGACTGCAAAACGTTGATGTTGCTCACCGGGAGCCCTTCAGGCATGCCTCACACGTCGTTCAGTGCTTTTTCCGATGCTATGGCCAATTTCTCCACCTCCTTGACAGTTAGCTTCTTGCGCGTGAGGAGGCAACGACGAGCGTCATCATCCTGTATGCCGCATACGCGGCGGTCTCGCAGCATCCGATTCAGGGAGTCACCGAAGTTGCAATTCGGCGCCAATATTCGGAGGTCAGAGATATATTCCGAACGCTCTTACCTTCCTCTTGTTGGCGCATGAAGGAGGAGAAACTTTCTTCTATTTCATTAAGTTGTGGGTTATACTGTTCCGTCAGGTATTCAACGATTTGCTCGTAGGTTCGGCTGTTGACCGACACGGTGACCTTGGCGGACGACATTACCGCTGCACGAAGACACCTGAAGAGCTCGGTGCTTTGTACTGTCCGTGATTCTATTTCCCTCGAAATAAGCTTCCAGGTGTATCCCGTACGTGCTCCCGCTGCTCACCATTTCGTCAAACCCAGGGGGGTGTGATGCCGTTGCCCGGTTCGTGCCGCTGCTAATTGCGCTAGCAGGGCGAGATTCAGCTAGATGCTGTCACCACTGCACTATGGCGCCGTAGCAGTGACACACTCAGTAAACGCCAGAACAAGAATCATTCCAGATAGCGTTGCTGTATTTATGCTGTATGTCTTTGCGCACGCATGCGATACGTTGGGTCCGTGTCTGCACTTTAGAATCCGCAATATGGCCCAGTTCACATAATGATGATGATAATGAGCCTTTAGCACTCGCCCACAAAGGAGGATCGGCCAAGAACCGAGCGGAAGGACCATCAAGTGAGTTAGTTATGAGTCAGGCATTCAGGTAGTCTCGTAGCCGGAAACAATAATAACAATAGACTAACAAGGTAATCTTTTTGTTGTCATTATGTACGCACACACAGAAGAGCAACCTCCCTGTGGCTATAACCTAATGTAATCCCTCCAAAGGATAAAATAACTGCCACGTTTATTTCTAAACTTAGGTTCTCAATTGGTTCGACCAGGTGTCTTTTCCTTTGATAAAAATATCGGTGACAATATAAAAAGAAATGATCTATTGATTCTAATTCTTGCAAAAGAGCATAACGGAGATGCTGTGAGTCCAGCTTTATGTAAGTAATAATTCAGGTGCGGAATTCTGCATCGTAATCTGGTGATTGTAATTTCTAATTGCGAGATACACACCACTGTTTGTTCCAGCAAAATTTTAGATCGACGAAGTCTCTGACTTTATCCAATGATAATTTTATATTTCCTTGTGCAAACAAGCATGTCTATATCTGGATGCTGTTACATAAGTGAAATTAGGTAAAATAGGTAAGAGTGGTCTGCTTAAGGATGCTTTGGCTAACGAGTCTGCCATGACATTTGAATAAATCCCGCAGTGAACAGGTACCCATAGCAAGTGGAATTGTTCGGGTTTGCTGGTAATAAACTACTAATCATACTCAATAATGTCAAATTTTTTGCTGTAGATAGTGCAGTGTACACTGAGAGAGATTCAGTAAGAATGACTGCTTCTGATTCGCTTGCAGGTAGTTTATGAAGTGCTAGAATCATAACAAATAATTCAGCGATGAATATAGGCGTGTAATCTGGTAATCGAACAGAAAAAAAAAAACAGTCGAGAGAAGTACAGAAGATGCCTATTCCCGCCTTTTAGTTTGATACGAATGCATCCCTCGCAATAATTTGGGGAGTCCAAGACACAAGCGCAAAGCTTCTCTTGCTAATTATACTAACTGTCTCATCTTGTATGCCGCGCTGCCAGAAAGTAATACGCACCCGAAT
Organism: Rhipicephalus microplus; assembly: GCF_013339725.1. Classification (NCBI taxonomy): domain Eukaryota; kingdom Metazoa; phylum Arthropoda; class Arachnida; order Ixodida; family Ixodidae; genus Rhipicephalus; species Rhipicephalus microplus. The sequence continues at coordinate 7,964 of NW_023612653.1, read as the reverse complement.
TCCATAATAGGCCGCACATACATCTTGTAAATCATTATCAATGAACTCCTGCGCGATTCTGTTTTTCTGTTTCCCAATTTTCGTAGCCACCCCAAGGCACGTGACGCTTTACTACCAACGTCGTCTATATGGCTTTTGCAATTTAGCGTCCTATTATATACGATGGCCTGGGTATTTCAGGAAATCAACCTGGGGAATGAGCTAGTTACGATACATCAGAGAAATGTTGACACGATCCTTAAAAGAGAACGGCAGAAGCGCACTTTTTTGACGTTCAATGATATATGGATATTGTGAAGCCATGCTTATAGCATGTTCATGTAATTCTGTAATGCCTGATACAGTGCAGATCACTGTTTGTTGCAAAGAAAGCGATATCATCTGCATAGACGTAAGTTTGAATATCCGTATCAGTTGGAATGGAATTTAGTAATATATTGAATAAAACAGGGGATAATATTGAGCCCTGAGGTTCACCTCGTGTCTGCTTACACCTTTTAGAAGAGCATCCACCAAAGAATCAATAAAATTCACTGTCTTTCACAAACTCTGTAATCCATGATGTTATATATTTTGGAAAACGATAGTCTTGCATCTGATGGATCCGGATAGGATACTCCACTTTATCGTACGCTTTAGCTAAGCCTAGAGTGACTAGTGCACAGTATTCGCGCCGATGCCGAGCCAGCTGTATGCGACTTACCAAATCCACATGTGCACACCAAATGGAGTATCCCAATCTAAAGCCAATTTGTCTGGGGTTTAGTATTGTATGTTCATTGATGTAGTTTATTATACGGACATTTAGGACTCTCTCTACAAGCTTGACCAGGTTAGACGTCAATGAAATAGGCCTTATGTTGTCCAGAGTAAACTCCATTCCCTGTTTCTTAAGTATCGGAAATATTTTGGGAAGCTTCCAATCTGCCGGGATCCAAGAATTTTCAGAGAATAATTAACTATATTACGGATTTCATGTGGGGATATTTCGTATAGCCCTTTATCATTGTAGAGGTGACCCCATCAGGTCCAGGAGCAGCGGATGGTAAGCTCTTCATCACATCCGCCAGTTCAGCTAAAGATACCACCTGGAATTCATCATCCGCCCTTACCTTCACCATATGCTTTGGCATAATTGTCGTAAACCTGGTTTGCAAGCCTTTAGCAATTTTTCCATCAAATCAGAGAGTTCGCGAGGAAACATAATGCCGGAATGAATGCTTTCTCACTGTGAAATCATTTTTCTCACACGCAAAAACCTGAAAACCGCTTTCTTATTTTAGACCTAGACAAATAATTAAATTTATTCATATCATATTCTTCTTTTGCCTTGCGCAGTATACGCCTAAAATCAGTGGCCGGTGAATTTATAATCACACTAATTTTGGGGCATTGGTTAATTACCAGCGTTTTCCAAGCCGCTTTTCGCTTTCCATACCCCCTGACACAGTCTACATGGCACCACGAGCTAAATGATCCGCTGTGTTCGAGTTTATATTCACGTTAAATTTTTAATGATCGTTGAATACCGCACATAGACTCATAACCCTATGGTCTTTCTGCGTTTCCTCGCGAAAAACACGTAGATTTTAAGTCTTTTTGTAATTTAGCATAATATACAAATTAGCTAACTTTCCCGGCCAAACTAAACCTCGGGAACCTAATTTCAAACTAATGGGTAGGTGGTCGCTGTTTGTAGCACAATCTAAGATATTCAACGAGGATACACTCAAAGTGGAGCTTGAAAATGTTAAATCAAAAGTCGATTTAGAGTTACCTTTTACAAATGTAGCAACGTGGGAGTTCAAGCAGGAAAAGTTCTTATCAAGCGTCCATTCCCACAAACGTCTTCCACATACATCAGATCTGAAGCCCCACGACACATGGTGTGAATTGAAATCACCACACGGTAATATTTTTTTCTGCATGAAGCTAACATAATATCGAAGCATCTCGTGTCCTGAACTACTGCAGTAAATTTTACATTTGCAAAAGAAAAAGGCGAGCAGTCTGGTAGTGTTAGGTCTAACACCAGAATATCGTAATTCGTATCCATGCACTGATACGATATCTTGGCTCTGCGACGAAATTTAGTTGATATTAAGAAGGCCAGACCACCACCTCTACTCGGCCGATCCAGCCGGATTCATCAATATTTTTTCAGGTAAAATTTTTTACTATTAGCAAGTCAGGTTTCTGAATGACAAATATGTCGGGAGAAAACTGCAAAGAAATATATTGTGAATCTGTAGTTGCCGACCAAATAGACCGGCAATTCCACTACAGAATTTTTAGTGAACCTATTTTGATGCTATACCAGCAGTACAACTGCCTGACCCAGAATAATTTTTTAAGAAATCATTTTTTGAAAGGTTCTCAAAGTAGTCCTTCTTTGACAAGTATTTTTTGATTTTGAGTTCTGAGGAGACTTTTGAAGGGGGAGATCTGTTATGTTTCAAAGTCTTTTGAGATTTTGTGTCCACATCTGCAAAGTCTCCTGAATCATCTCTCACAGGTTCTGGCTCAGCCTGAACTATATTTTAAAAGGTCCTGCTTTCGGAGTGATCTATAGATCTATAATTAACTGTTAGATTTTCCACATCTATACTTCTTGAAATCTAACGAGCCTGCGGATCCCGATTTGGCACAGAAACTCTACCAATGATCTGTGTCAGCTGTCGCGTTAACATATCAGCCAAGGCTTCAAAAAGAGTTGCTGCCAGACGCTGCATTGCCTTTTCAGTAGACTTTCCAATAGCCTCAGTTATCGACTTTGGCAGATTGTGTGGACACTTCTCACAATATTAGCACCTAAAGTAACTAAATACATGGAACCTTTTTTCGTCGTGTTGGCCAATGCTCGCTCGTGCAATTTCCACATCCGCAGGAGGCACAGCAAACGCAAACGCTTCACATCAACAGTGCGAAGACGGAATGGTCAAGTTTTGTACATTTTTGCCAAAGTCGTAGCAAGCACGCTGCTCCCGTTTCTCGCCAGCTAGTTTGATGTTCCACCCGAGTTCGAGTGCCCACACGCGCCGCACGCGTTCATCTGTCAACCGGACAAAAACTGAGTTCAAGTCAACATCAATATGAAGCTGGGTATTCACGTTTCACCAGAGTTCCGTTAATTTACAGTTTAGCTACAAGTAGAATCAGCCTAATACCAGTCCCCCTTCATATGAATGGGTATTGCCTAAACTGTAATAATTCCACTTGGTCTGCGCCCCACCAAGGTGGTCTAGTGCTAAGGTACTCGGCTGCTGACCCGCATGTCGCGGGATCAAATCCCGGCTGTGGCGGCCTGCATTTTTGATGGAGGCGGAAATGTTGTAGGCCCGTGTACTCAGATTTGGGTGCACGTTGAAGAACCCCAGGTGGACAAAATTTCCGGAGCCCTCCACTACGGCGTCTCCCATAATCACACAGTGGTTTTGGGACGTCAAACCCCAATTAAATAATCAATCCACTTGGTCTGCGGTTCCCATGAAAAGCTGCTGGAAGTTCAATGTTCGTACTCAGTTTTTGGCTTGAATGTTTTATAGATTGACTCTGTATCTAGCAAGAACTCTTCCTATCCGACCGGCAGAAGCCTATAATGTGTCCCACGCTCCACTTATTGCAAGAGCATGAGAGAAAACATTCCTTTGTTTATATATCGTTATAGTAAAGTACTTGGAACAATACTCATAATACCCCTTCTTCTTTATTTTTCTACATTTGGCGACGAAATCAAATCACTTGGCTACTTTGGCTACCTTTGGCTTCAGTTCTGTCTCCTTATCAAGTTCACTCAGGGGCACACCTGATCTATAACATGCCGCCTCAATGAAAGTGGGCGCACAGGTCATTGCACCCAAGGTATACATCATTCCTGATTTCGAGATTGCAGGATTCACGCATACTGCACCACCCGTGTCGTTTCCACGTCACGTGCTCGCAAGGGGCCAACTTCTCACGTGGTAGGAATTAATGGGACAAACATCTGGACTGGCGTTGATATCGAAATACGATTGGCCCGTGGGAAGTGCGCCTAAGCACATTGACAAGCCACCATTAGCACTGAACAACAAACAATAAGGAAGTAAACGTGCGCATGTGCTGCAGCTTTGCTTTGTTTTGCAAGATAACGGTCTCGGCACTCGTTTCCGTCTGAACGTGGATTTTCTCGCACAAACGTGACGAAAGAAAAAGAGAGGAAATAGAAATGAAACGGCAGAATGAAGCCTCGGCTGGCATAAAATTCGAACTGCTCACCGGAAGCAACCTCATTCGCCGGTCCCGTTTCGATCATCCGCACGGAAAGTCATCTACTCGTCGCTCACGCCGCTTCCGCCACGAGTTTGTGGCCGGGGCTATACAACTTCATTTTGAGTAGGCCTCATAACGGGCCCGGCCGCATGCCCTCTCGGGACCTTCGCGAACTCCGCTTCTTCTGGCGTGCACCCCCCCCCCCTCCCCCCGCAGTTGGTGTAGGTACTTCCAAAACTATACCGCACGCTTTCACGAACGGCGTTTTTACTCTATAAAAAGACTGGAAACGAATCCCAGAAACGGGCGTCCGTTTGTTTCCGCTTCTCCTCCCCGATGCCCTCCAGCCGTCTCTGCTACGGCACTGAATCCTAGTGGAAGACGATAACCATCGCCGCTCTTGGCCATCAGCCATTTCTGAAAGACTCATTCAGCTTTAACACCGATTCACGAGCGCTGATATCGACACTTTCATCGAGAACCTTGTATTGCCCTGTGTAGGAATCGCGTATGGCTCCGTGCAGAGGGCTCATTAGAATCGCTATGACTCGGCTCTCCTACAGTTACCGCACTGCCCTATAGCGGTGTTCTTTGATCGGCAGCCGCAGTTCGCTGCATACTTGGTGCATCTTATTCATTAACTTTGTTAAACGTTCTATTCTGAGCACATTCGATTCCTGTGTTTCTTTTGTATGTATGTATGCAGCACGCGGCTCTCTGTGTTCATGCGTCTGTATGTGTGTGTGTCTACATTGCTCGGCCAAACGCACAGCAGTCGGAGGCCTGCATTGACAACTCCCATCTCTCACACGAGCCGCCTGAGCGGATCCACCAGCTGTGTGGCACCTGGCCCGCGTTCCCGAAAGTGCACCCCTCGCAGAGGGAGGAAAGGGGGACGGGCGGCTGCTGCAGACGGCCAGACCGAGGGGAGCAAAAAGTAAAGCTAAAACAATGGGAAACAAACGGCGGTGCGCGCGGACAGCTCGAGGCGTGACCGATCATTATAACGCCTCCAGCGGAAGTTAATTGCGCGCGCGGACGGTCGGCCACGCTGTCCATTACGGCGGAGCAGGCGACGAGGGCTCGTGGCTCGGTTCTTGCTATACTCTCATATTTTATTTTTCATATTTTCAGGAGAACACTCAGATAACCGTACAGAGGGGGGATGTTAGAACTGGGAAAAGCTGCACCTTTGTTTCCCCCATTTCGATTTCTTCATTTTTTCTTGTACGAATAAGAGGGGCCCGCGCGGAGAGTCAGGATATAGAGAAGGTAGCAACTGGCCGCACTGTTGTTGTTAGGACGGACGCGCTCGGCGCCAATGTTGAAAGGTGCAATAATAGGCTACTTGCTATGTGCTTGTGTCTACCTGGGCCCACTCCACGCCTCCTGCTGCGCAGCCCTGTGCGAATCGGTGAATGATGCCTGACCGGACTCTGTGTACACAATTTAAAAAGGAAAACAAAAACTCTCGAAAAGCGACACCGACAAATGTAATAGAATAAACCAATGCTGAGTCATGTGTCGCGGCATGAACCCCTCTCCAGTGGTGGTCGCTGACTGGTATACGGTTTCCGTGTCATCATGCTAGAGTGGGCTTCAAGAAAGTTCGTTTGCTTCAGGCACATTGCGTCCTTGCGTTATCAATGTGCGATGAAGGTAGCTTAGCGGCCAGACGTGCACGTGGTAAAAATAAGAGAAGCAATTCGACAGAATGAAATAGTTTTCTGGACACGCCTGTAGTTATGAAGCTTAGGAGTACTGTTCGACTGGCTCGTTCATTCGCCGTCTAAATAATGGGACCGTGTCGTAGAGGTGCTGAAAACTTAATTTTGGGCTGAGAGCCACAGACGACTAACAGTATGCAAGAAACGTGTCGTCAGACTGACCTAAACTGATCGAATACTGCCTGACCATTCTTCTTAACTCTATTCAATTCATTTGTCGTGTCCTTACTTCCATGAGGGCATATGCACTGTTTGGGGGATTTGCGTTTTACGGAGAAGCTCTGTATGGCTGCAGAGCGGACTAATAAAATGAGAGAACGACGGGCAGGTCAATCGGATATATAGCACCGGTTTTGCTACCCCACACTAACTGGAGGGGAAAAGAAAAGGCAGATGGAAATGAAAACGGAGAAAAGAGCAGGCACGCGAAAACAAAAAATTCAGCAGATCGCACGTACCTGGGAATCGACGTTATGTAAAGTATGCGGAGGAAAGGTGACCGTGTTGGAATTTTTTTATTGAGCAACACGTCATTAAATGACGCTAAATATATGTACAAATATTGCAGGCACAGACATGTGTTGAAGGGTCGCAGATGTTTATAAACCAGTTGTTCGCAGTTGCTCGGCCATGCTAACTGAAACATGCGTATTAGCAACACCAGAAGCTGATATGAAGCGCTAATGCTCGCAAAGATGCTGGCCTGGACATTGCTAAATAAATCAACTTCAGCGCATATCAACTAACCACAACTGACGTTAACCCAAAGTGACGGCTGCATCAAAGAAGTACATATGTAATGTTTATAAATTGAATAGACAGCACTGCAACTACTATTGATGTTTCACGAAGATTAGCGTATATTTGAAAAGTAGTTTCTAGACCTGGCTTAGCTCTGTGTTAATGCTTAATTGCAACGCAGAACGCTTGGGTTCGATTCCAGCTGGGACCCTCACATTTATTTTTTGCGTTAGTCGGGCTGACGCTACCGATGTCGGGTATTTCTTAACGCTCACGCGTTAGAATTGTCCACGTGTGTTCTCGTCGTTCCTGGGTAGATGTTAAGTGCCAGTCACCTGTGGCACATACCCGTATACCAGCAGCGCATACCCACCCGTGGGTTTGTGCCACTGTCTGGCGGGAAGTGTTTGACGACGTACGCGACGGGATTGCGACATTATTCATGTCTTGACCAGTGTGTCATATTCGTCAAATCTTCCTGCCCTCCCATACTAATTTTGGTTTTTGCCAAGTTAAGGGGTGACCACGAGGACACCCAAATGCAAGTGGACAGATAGATAGATAGATAGATAGATAGATAGATAGATAGATAGATAGATAGATAGATAGATAGATAGATAGATAGGACATTTCGGGCAGCAGTGGCGGCAGACGGTTCAGCGGAGCACGGTCCTAACTGTCTTCTTGCCCATGCGCAGAAACCCCGCAAAGTGGACGTCATCCGCGCATCCATACCAGCCTGCATTGCCCCGGGAATGACCAACTGAAACCAAGGAAAGTTGGTACTATCCGCATATCCACCACAGCGCTGCGCGGGCACTTGACGGACCAGCTGGTGATACGCCCCCCGCCCTTTATATACTCGGTCGCATCGTGGGACTCAACCACATTTCGGGCAGCAGTGGCGGCAGACGGTTCAGCGGAGCACGGTCCTAACTGTCTTCTTGCCCATGCGCAGAAACCCCGCAAAGTGGACGTCATCCGCGCATCCATACCAGCCTGCATTGCCCCGGGAATGACCAACTGAAACCAAGGAAAGTTGGTACTATCCGCATATCCACCACAGCGCTGCGCGGGCACTTGACGGACCAGCTGGTGATACGCCCCCCGCCCTTTATATACTCGGTCGCATCGTGGGACTCAACCACATTTCGGGCAGCAGTGGCGGCAGACGGTTCAGCGGAGCACGGTCCTAACTGTCTTCTTGCCCATGCGCAGGTTGGTTAGTTTTGGTACGTTATTTAT
>NW_023612652.1:12500-60789 GCF_013339725.1 Rhipicephalus microplus | reverse complement strand
TCGGCCGCCACTCTGCTTTGGCCTTCTAAAAAAAAAACTGGTGAAATCGGCACGGAGAGAGAAAGACAATGTTATTAGGCAAAGCTTGTGAGGAATGGTGGGAGGGTGCCTTATTTTAGGAACCATCTGGCCTTGACGCTGGTCGACCAAGTCCGGTTGAGAGTGAAGCGTCATGCTCTACATTGAGAAGCAACTTGAGAAGCAACTACAGTGAGAAGCAAAAAAAAATATTTCCTTTCTTTGAACAAATTTCTACAGAAAAAACTCGCAAATAAAAAGAACTGGTGTTGCTTTTGAATAATATATATAGACAATCTTTTTTTGGACCACCATACGGCCCACATTGCGTCTCAATGTGGACAAAAGTGACGATTTCGTGAAATTCTTTTTTCCTGTATATTCGAGCCGCTTGAGTGGTCTAAAGTATTTACCCGCAAATATAATTTTGGTGAAATAAATATTCATTACTCAGATATTATTCATACAAAGTGCAGTATTGCTAAAAATGCAAATTTACGCCATTGGGTGAACTTTAGGGGGCGTATGTGGCATATAAATTGCGCAAGTATTACTCAGCTTCTAACACCTTACACGCACCTTTACTTATTCACGGCCAGGCTATATTGCACCTGCGCCGTCTTTTTTTACGGCCTTCTCCCCTCGCGAAAGTAATGGAAGAGTTTCTGAGTATGTTTCAATCACCTGTCGGTGGTAGGAGCGCTGCGACCCTGGCCTTGCAAGGTATGTATATACCAAGGTAGTTATAAAGTGGGAAAAAACAAGTACTCCAAGCCCACAGAGGTAAACGGGGGCTTATGCAGGGGTGTCCCTCTGTCACCCTTGTTATTCGTGATGTACCTACAAGGATTAGAGACTATATTACAGAGGAAGTGGACTTAGCTTCAACCTCTCTTTCGTCAAACAAGGAAAAACTCATTAAACAGGAACTAGCAGTATTGATGTACGGCGATGATATGGTGCTAATGGCTGAAAACAAGAAATATTTGCAGAGATTGATGGACATCTGTGGTAATGGGGAGATAGGTTAGATTGAGATTCAGTAAGAAAAAATCAGCAGTCACAATTTTGTGATAATAAAGGTTGTAAGATTAGAATACAGGATGTCACGCTAGAGATAACAGATAAACACAAATATCTGGGCGTATGAATAAGCAATGGGACCGAGTGCCTAGGAAGCATGAAATATACCTGAATGACTAAAGGTAGCAGGAATGCAGCAGTGATGAAAAATAGGGCACTGTGGAATTACAATAGGATGCTGTTGTCAGAGGAATATGGAAAGGAGTTATCGTTGCTGGTCTGACGTTCGGCAATGCGGTCTTGTGCATAAGATAAGAAGTTGAAGCAAGATTAGAAATTAAGCAACGTGGAATAGGTAGAATTGCCTTGGGATCTCACGGGAATACACCAAATGAGTGAGTACAATGTGATATGGGTGGACATCATTTGTGGGCAGGAAGCTGGCCAGCAAGGTAAATTTGAGAAGCGATTGAGGAGAACTGGTGGGGGGGGGGGGTGGGATTGTTGGGCTAGGATGTTTCCAGCTACTTGTACATGAAAAGTGTCGCTATAAAATGAAGGAGGCAAACCAGAAAATTGACGGGTAAATACTTAGAAAGCAGCAGGGGGCCAAAAAAAAAACTATCGGTTAAGGAGAAGGTGAAGGAAGCTGAGACTAATATGTGGAGAATTGGTATGATTAAGAGGTCCCCACTAGAGCTCTATCGAACTTTTAAGCAGGAAATGTCCACGGAAAGTATCTATGATAATACTCAGGGTAGTTCTCTACTGTTTGAGACCAGGACGGGAGTATTGCGAACCAAGACTTATCAGGCCAAATATGAAGAGGTAGACACGCTATGCAGTGCGTGTGGAGAGGAGGAGGAAACTGCCGAAAACTTGATAATGTTCTGTAAAGGGCTTCACCCTATAGTTCAAGATTATGGCGCAGACTTTTTCAAAGCACTGGGGTTTAGGGAACTGGGAAGGCAAAAAGACTTTAAGCGGGTAGAATCAACGAGAAGGAGGTTATCTGATAGTGGCTAAGTCAAGCCACGACTGAAACTCCTCACTGCAAAGTCCCAGTCCTCAACCTCACTATTTAAAGGGGAAAAACATAATATAGTTTGGTTCACTAAGTATTACGGAACGGTGGCGTTAGCCGCCGCCCGAACTAAGGATTCATCCATCCATCCATCCATCCATCCATCCATCCATCCATCCATCCATCCATCCATCCATCCATCCATCCATCCATCCATCCATCCATCCATCCATCCATCCATTCATCCATCCATCCATCCGTCCGTCCGTCCGTCGTCCGTCCGTCCATCCGTCTGCCCATCCATTCGTCCATCCATCCATCCATCATCCATCCATCCATCCATCCATCATCCATCCATCCATCCATCCACATCCATCCATCCATCCATCCATCCATCCATCCATCCATCCATCATCCATCCATCCATCCATCCATCCATCCGTCCGTCCATCCGTCCGTCCGTCCGTCCGTCCGTCCGTCCATCCATCCATCCATCCATCCGTCCATCCGTCCATCCGTTCGCTTGTCCATCTGTACACCCATCTATTCGTCCGCCCATCCATTCATCCGTCCATACATCCATCCATCCATTCATCCATCCATTCATGTATCTGTCCATCCATCCATCCATCCATCCATCCATCCATCCATCCATCCATCCATCCATCCATCCATCCATCCATCCATCCATCCATCCATCCGTCCGTCCATCCAACCATCTATCCATCCGTCCGTCCATCTGTCCATCCACCCGTCCGCTCATCTATTCATCCATCCATCCATCCATCCATCCATCCATCCATCCATCCTCCATCTCATCCATCCATCCTCCATCCATCCATCCTCCATCCATCCATCCATTCATTCGTCCATCCATCCATTCATAAATCTGTCCGTCTATTCATCCGTCCGTTCATCCGTCCATCCTTCCATCCATCCATCCGTCCATCCGTCCGTCTGTCCATCTGTCCATCCATCCGTCCGCCCATCCATTCATCCGTCCATCCATCCATCCATCCATCCATCCATCCATCCATCCATCCATCCATCCATCCATCCATCCATCCATCCATCCATTCATCGATCCTTTAATGAATCTGTCCGTCCATCTATTCATTCATCCATCTATACATCCATCCGTCCGTCCGTTCGTCCGTCCATCCGTCGGTCCGTCCGTCCGTCCATCCATCCATCCATCGATCCATCCATCCCTCCATTCATCCATCCATTTGCATGCATGCATGCATGTAATCTGCGTAATGCACTCGGCACTCGGCACAGTGTTGCTCAATGTGAAACCGTGGAATGGGTGTTGTCGACAAAAAGGGGAGAGGGTGAATATTGAAGAAGTCGGGGGTAGAGGGTGTATAGTCTACTCTCCACTTATTGGGATAAAACTTATGTTATCAGAAGGCTATACCTCTCTCAAGGACGGACGCTGCTAGGAGGCTCCGCATGCTTGCTCGCCAACGCTCCATGGCTCTTTAGAATGAGCCTCTGCTTACGCATGCAAGATTACGATCCCATGATCCAACGTTAAGCATACAGCTTCCAACAAAAATTTGACGAGGCGACGCTACTGCTCTGTGCAGACTATGGTTGGGAGTCGCGTTTACCCGTGCGTACGCATTCCGCATAGGTATGGCTGACACTGCCGACTGTGCACACTGCGGAGATGAAGAAACATTCGACATATCCTGTGTGACTGCCCGAAATACAACCTGGAAAGACAACATCTTTCTAATTAACTAAACAGGTTAGATGACCAGCCGCTGTCAGAAGAAAGTATACTGCGCCAATCGTCATGACCTCATCGTCACAGAAGAAAGCCGTGCAAGCGCTACTGGTCTTTTTACGAACTACTGGCCTGTCGGAACGCCTCTGAGTGGACTGATTTTGTGTGTGCGTGTATGTCGGTGTTTTTCTCCTATTTATTATTTTTACTTTCCCTTTCTCTTTCAACCCTCTATTCCCCAACCCCAGTGTAGAGTAGCATACCAGATATTAGCATCTGGTTAACCTTCCTGCCTTCCTTTTTTTTTCTCGTTTCTCTCTTTATCAGAAGGCTCGGCGCATATATGCATGTGCTCCTAAAGAAATTTCTGGCCCGTAGCCTGGAAATTTTTAGAAGGCTTGCTATACTAAATTAACAAATATTGTCTTTTCTTATTCTCAGCCAAACACCCCCTCTATCGGAATTTCAGGGTGTGAGAGAGTTTTCTGGCAGTTTCCCAGGCTACGGGCATGCTGCTCCCTACAAATATTACAAGCTTTTCTTTTTCCGTGAAGCGCTGAGAACGGGGAATAGCCCGTTGGAGTTTTTTAAGCCTAGTACCACAAGAAAAATTCTGGCTGACGGCTTTCAGATAACGTCGGCACTGATCCACCTTCCTTTTTGTATATTGACCGACGGAGAACTGAAACGCTATTGTTCTTACGTTGAATAAGGAGAGCAAAACGCATAGAATCTACATTCTTTGTTGGGCGAACAGATGTTTCCTGCGCAGATGGCTTTATCGATAGCCCTCTCATGGGGTCGCCAAACGACTTTCCTTCCTCCTTATTGTGGTGTAAGAACGATAAATTGATTTCTTCTTACTGTGAGCCATTGAAACCAAAGGTGAAAAGGACGAAGGATCTCAAAGACACGGTGAAATTCCATCGTGGTCAATTGAGCCGTTTTTCAATGCCTCGCACAATTCGCTCGGTTCGATGTAAAAGTTCGGAGGCTCGGAAAGTTGCCTTTTGTAGTGACTTTTTCGTTTTTCGAAGAATTGTGTGGAGAAAGGTACATACATTTTGACAGAAATGCATAGTAATAGTGATTCATGAAGGATGATACGAATGTGTTACATTGTTATCCAGGATATAACCTTCATAACCACAGAGATCATTGGCGAGATATTGCAGAATTCATGAAACAGTCGTGTCATTGCAGTACGTATAATGGCGAGCCGCGAATCCGTCTCCATAGTACTATTTGTATTGACGTATTTTACTCTTATAAAACGGTGAAACACATTTAAATTCAGCATACGGCTTCAGATGGCGTGGAGCTACTCAAAAGTGTTTTTAGTCTACGGCTCATGGATACTTAGCGATTTGTACATAACGTTCAGAAACAAGGGGTAAATAAAAGTACTTGTGAAGCGACCATTAAATTGATTGTTAACATTTATTGTTTTTTTTGTTTCCTGTAACCCGCCAATTCTACTTCCTGAATAGCAATACCGCTCAATAAATAAGGCGGACAGAGGTCAGTGGGCAGCAAAACTGACAGGGCTGATGCAAAGCATGCCTTTAAGACAGGGAATTAAAACACCCCCCTGGCAACAAGGTAGAAATCATAACAGCCTTGCCAATATTGCTACATTTCAGTGTCATCATGCCCAAATAGACGAAGAGTACGATGTCATACTGAAGTGAGCTGGTCGTATCGACAGGGTTGCTTGCCTAAACAGTGGAAACTACAGCGAGGGGTTTCCGTAACAATAATAAAGAAAGAGGGCAGTCTATTGCAGTCAGAACGGTGGATCTTTTCACTCATTAGTAAGTGGCATGCCCCAGCGAAGCATCTTAGAGGCCCTTTTTATTCTACGCACACGTGAGTCACTTAGCTTTTGTTGAAAAGTGTACAACTTTTCTTTATACGCAGGTAACACTAGCCTGTTTGTTTCCTATAATACCGAATTAGACTCGTTTTCACAACTGAATAATGCGCTGTCTAAAGTGTTTCTAATTGTTCTTGTGCAACAGTCTACAAATCAATGTCCGAAAATCCGAAAGCTGTTGTTTTAGCTCCGATAGAAACGCAAGGCCTGCGTGGAAGGCGCAGCATAGTGACAGCGAAAGCTAGAAGAGCGGCGTTTCAGAGCCTGCTTTAAGGACTCATTGAGTAACTGCTGCGAAAACACTTGCTGAGTACCCACTGCAGCATTAAAAATCATAATTCCTGGGGAGTACGCCGGCATTCGCTATGATATTGCTCGTCATTCTTCTGAAAAGCGTGGTATCCGCTAAACACTTGCAAAGATTTTTGTGCCAAACGTTCTTGCGGATGATGATGAATTATGCCTGAAGTGGGTATGCGCCCCAGCTAATAGGTGAAAAAAAACAAGCTTTTGTATTGGGTTGGAGCATTGGACGACCCACACGTTACCTTATTCGCATTGTGAGACGACTGTTTTTTTTTTGCTGTTCTAAAACGCTTTATTACTCATAGTAACGCGATTCCTTTCCCGACATCAAGCCTGCCTGGGGCAAGTTTCAAGCCTGGCTAAGGCTCAGTGGTAGAACACTGAGCTTGCACACTAAAGACCCGTGTTCAAGCCACCTGTGTCCTTTGTACAAGTTTTTTTCTTTATTTCAGTGACAGTGGTTATGGACACTGGTGGGGGCTGCAGTGGACGACTACGATACCGCGCGTAACCCGAATTTCGATCACTTTTGCTGTAAAACAAATCTGTGCTGCTTTGTGTGCCAGCTTAAACTTAAGTTTTCGCCCGCTTAATATGGTATACAGAAACGCATTTGCTTGTTGTGTTTTGTAGGAAGGTAGGTACTACTAGTCTGTAATAACTCATGATACCAAAGCTAGAGTATGCATTCGTAGTTTGTAGCCCTCACTACTCCTACTGCGCCTCTGCCCGGCGAGCAGTCCAGAACCGAGCTGCTAGATTCATCCGCTCCACATATCGTAACAAGCTAGCGTGCTTTATTTGAAAGCGGATTCTGGATTATCTAATGTCGGTCTTCGTCGTTGTGTTGCCACGCCATCTTTATTCCAGAATTTTTCAGGGGGATCTCGGTTATTCACGTAACATTGTTCCCCTTGCCCGCATGTCTCATCATAGTGGACAGCAACTACAAGTGTCACACCCTCGTGCTCGCATCGTCACATTTTCGTTTTCATTTTGGGGGCGATGGCCCCTATGCCGTGGGTCGGGTGTCCGTGATGAATGCAGTAGTAGTAGTGGGTAGCCACCTCCACGGCCGGACTAGAGGAGCGGCACGCACACACCCTTTTCAATTAAGAAGGAAACCTACGTACGTTAATCAAAGATAAATGATAGTTGTTTCTGATGAAATAACTTTCATATACAAGTGAAGAAAAAGAATAAAAGTGTGCAGCCCAGGTCTGCGAGAAAATTACAATTATTCATAATTAACGTTACATTAAAGTAATCTAAAAATATTTTAAATCTTACTAAATTTAATTATGAATTCAGTATGTATGATTCGCCCGACTCATGGCCGATCCCAGAGTGGGCAGGTGCCAGTGATCCTCGGAGCATCATCATCATCATCATCATCATCATCATCATCATCATCAGAAGAAGAAGAAGAAGAAGAGGAGGTTTAGGGATGCGAAGGGCAAGGTAACTTCTTGTCTGATTTCTAGCGTTAGCGCATAGTTTTCTTACACTTCATGGTGCCGAAAACCCCGCGCGGAACGTATAACCACTTCTACGCACGACTCAAGGGATCTTCTACTTGTCCACGTCCCGTTGCGGGTGGTGAGGATCGACCGACCGACGAGCGCTTCGCTGATCTTCACTGGAGGAGCCGGACACCTGCCTACTCGCAGCCGAAAGGCTTGCATCATGGATCGTCTCAAGGCCAAGCGTGTGGCTCGACGCGCACAGAACACCAAGCTACTGCAGGAGAACCGAACGTTGATCAACGATTCCAACGCCGACATCGCCAAGCTCAAGGGTATTCGCGACCGCCTCAGCGTGAGTAATTTGGAACTATCAAGCATCAGTGCCGCTCTCAAAGAGCACATTCCTGACGATGAGCTGCGGCAGATTACAACGACCAGGCGATAGGCATGCTCGTTGAATTTACGCTGTCAGATCGCTGCTTTAGTGTGTGTTAGAAGCTAGCCTTCACCAGCAGTATCAGCTCAGACTACCACTATGGCGGAAGCTATTGCACAGCCAACGACTGTACAGCGAGGACAACGCGGGAACTTCTTGCGGCTTACCACTGCCTAAGCTCAGCCTTCCGACTTCAACGGTGACATTCACAATTGAGCAGGATTTCGGGAACAATTAGAGCATACGGTCATCGCAATGTACACTGTCCGAGACAACGGAGTATTACTACTTACGTATTTCCTTGTGGGACAAGCAGTGGCATCTATCGTAGGGCTACCAATCTCAGAATGATGCTATGCGGACGCCGTCAAAATTCTGAAAGTAAGGTTCGGGGACTAGAAGGAAGTAGAAAAGTACCACCTGTCAGCTTTAAGAAATCTTTATCACGTCATGTCAGGAAACAATGTAAGAGGTCTTCGGAAGTTCCACGATGCTGCCCAACTCCACATTCGTTGGCTGAAAGGTTTAAGCATTTCGACACTAAGCTTTTCTGCAATGCTTGTCGATATCCTGCGCAACGTCCTACCGGGTGACATTGTCCTGGCGTTCGTTCACGAAAAACGGAGAGAGATACTAAGAAGTACTCCCATTGCAGAACCTGTAGGTAATTTGTCGCAACAGGCACTCGCGATCTGTCTTCCGAAAGCTATCTGAGTGACCTCTTTCATTCCTCAAGGGTTCATTCCTCAATTAGAAAGCCGAGAGCAGTGCTTTACGACGCCAAAAGAGCGAAAAGAAAACTTTGAAGAGTTTAGAGATCGCAGTACCGTGTCGGTGTTGCATATCACTGCTGGGGCAGTACGTGGAGAATGCTTTTTTTGTGGATCAAATAAGCATGACACCCATATTTGTGAGTTCGACGTTTCTCCCGAGTCGAAGAGACAACAGCTAAGCAAAGACAATTTTTGCTTCAGGAGTACATCCTGATGTCATCAGGCGCGGTCCTGTCTTGTGAAGATCACTTCTTCACTTTTCCATTGTAGATATGCCTCAAGCATGTGTGACCCAAACTACAATAACAGCTGTATTCCGGCATAATGAGTCATCGGGTATTCTGTCTAAGACCGACAACGGAGTATATCTTCAAACATTCCGTGCTTGGGCAGGTCACAACAATAACTGTCGATACAAAAGAGGTATCTTGGATGGTGGCAGTCAACGATCATTTATGAAGGAACATCTCGCCACTATGCTACGACTCAAGATCATTCGGGAGACCAGAATCGCATTTAATGTTTCTGGAAGAACTACAACTTCCAGAGCTGAAAAGTTGAAACTTGTGGAAGTGCCTATTTTTAGCCAGCATAACTCGCAAGTTTGCATTGAACAAGCCATCACAGTGCCGTTTATTTGCCATGACCTTTGTATACCATCTCACGACAACAAACTCGTGAGACAGCTGCGAGCTGAAGGAAAGTTCATCGCTGACAAACGATGCTTTCTTGGAGCAGATGCAGAACCCGGGCTGTCTTGACTCATCGCGTTATGTAACCTTTGGAAGATATTGACTGGCGAATTCTCGCGCAGCACATATATCCTTGCTTTGGCCGCTAAGAATTCACTATTTCGATGGACCTTCTAAGGACCAACCCAGCAAGCGATATCCACCGCAAGCAATGCGAATTTGATCATCTGTGCACTACACGTTAGTACTCAGCCTGACGACGAAGTGACATCACAGAGAGCACAGCCTTCTGAGAAACTCGGGGCAAGTGGTATCATGGACCAAAGTGACTGCACAATTCAAGACTTTCGACGCACTCCATCAGACAACAGGCGAATTGCAAAAGAAGTGTACAGTTGAGCCACCACGGAATCAACTATGGCAACCCTCTCACTCGACTACCGAAACCAGGTGGAAGGCTTTTTCTAAATGGACAGCTTCACCAATACGACGCGGTCGTCACACAATATCTTTTGCTCAGACACGCTGAGTTAGTGCCTAAAGATGTTTTTGACAGCCGGCATGTCTACGATATACCCCTCAGAAAAGTGACACAAGAATTGCCGACAGCAAAGCTCAGCGCACTTGAGCTTCACCGTCTCTAAATAACTTTCTGGACAAAAAGTACAGGTGCAAGGGTCCTAGATCGCTAGATCAACCAAGGTCGACATGACCTATTGAAACAAACGGATATCCTACTTCCGACAAAAACGTCTAACCAACGTGTGAACCAATGACGCTTTTCCTTAACAACGAAGAACCTACGCCAGTGTGCCCCACCCATTTTCTGATCAGATGTTCATTCATTGCTTCTTCAGGGCCACATAGCTCCGAGTATGAAGCTAGATGCGCACAAACAACAACGAGTGACCTTACAAAAAAGTTGAGGTATTGTTTGCAACTGCTTGATCACCAGTGGACACCATTGGACAAAAGAGTAGCTGCTACAGCTGCGAGCCCTTCATCGGTATCCATCACGTATTAGCAAGGACATAATAAAAGTGAATGACATCGTTGTTGTCGAGCAGCCATTTGTTTTGAGGTGCATCTGGCCTCTTGGCCATGTGGCAGAAGTCGTTCCCGGTCAGGACGGTGTAGTGCGGGCCTATCAAATCAAGACACAACAAGGCAACATTGTGCGGCTAACGGTGCAGAAGCTCTATAAGGTAGAGACAGCCTGCAACTCCTTGGGGCGGGAGGATGAAGAAAAGGAGTCAATGTACGCAGCCTAGGTCTGCGAGAGAAGACGAGGAAGTTGAAGATGCGAAGGGCAAGTTGGCTGCTTGTCTGATTTCTCGCGTTAGCACATAATTTTCTTACAAGTATTGGGGACTTAATCTCCAATAAAATTTGCCTTGAATTTGATGCTTACTGAAAAATCTAGTATCAGAAGGACGCGCTTTGAGCGCTATCTGATCAGAAAGGGTTGCAAAGTTAAACTCGCTGGGCTAACCTCCTTGGTTTCAGCAAGGTTTAGCGAGCATTGGGCCGCAGTGCCATGAATATAGTGAACTAGTATATAGCCATGAACTAGAAGCGGTGAAAGGTGGGAAGTGGACACAAAGCGCAGGCCGTAAGAAAGTGCGCCATTGCCACCTCTCAGTCAGTCCTTGGAATATCCGCTGGATGGCGATATTTCTATATGCTATATATGATGAAAAAATGCGAGAAGGCCGTACTTGGATTGTTCACTGGATGGACGGATGGATGAACGGACGGACTGATAGACGGATGGATGAACGGACGGACTGATAGACGGATGCACGGACTGACGCACGGATGGATGGACAGCTGTTTGGACGCAGGGAAGGACGCACAGAGGATGGACGCAGGATCGTCGCACAGACGGACGTACGGACGGACGGAAGCAAGAACGAACGGACGGATTGACGCTTCGCCCCACTCATCGTCATGCACTCCGTGGATATACTGTGATTTTTCCCTCGAGCAGCATCAGATAGGAATGGCATTTCCCACATCATTGCAACCATTACTGTTCTATCAAACGTTTTGGACAATCTAACCCACTTTATTAGCAATCGAATACACCTGGCCATATACTGTACACCCAGCCCTTATGTATTACCTTTGAGGGGTCTTTAGGAAATAAAGTGATGAAAATGACGTGATGTGGAACTCACACACAGACCTTATTCGAAAGAAGTTCTCTGCTGCGCCTTCAGTTCTAATTAGACGCCATCACATGTTCTCTTTTCGCGTAATGCTTTAGTATTACTATTCTCTCTTTCGGTCACATATGAGCCACTGCCCTGTAGTATAATCTAAAAACTTCAAAAGAATATTATTACCAGTTGAAGAGAATACCGTTCGTTGCGTTTTAAATGTTCAATATTTATATCTCACAAACTCGCTTTTTCTGAAAAGCAGAATAATTACCGTGAAAGATCCGTACACATACCGCCTCCAGCTCCTACTATATTTTAATAAGAAGAAAACTCTACACTTTCTAAAGAATTTGTAAGCTCTCTTAGAACAACCCAGCGCCCGCGTAACATGACCACTCTTAAGATGGTTAATATAACGCCATCGAAGGAATGACTATACTCCGAACAACAGCTACAATGTACCCAAGCAGGTAAATCAGCACCAGAAGCACAGAAGTGCGCAAATGCAGATAAATTTTATCACGCCTGCACCTGGCTGCGTTATGCCTTTCTCCTTGATAAGTTTTAAATGCGCGCCTGAGGCTTGAAAATAAACATTGTGTCTATGGTTACTATAAAGTATTCGTCACATGCATACTCATTTTTACTGCTGTTTTTATTCATTTACGTAGTGGTCGTACTATTCATACGTATTTTAACCTGTCCACTGTGCGCATGCAAGTATTTATGTCTGTTTTTCACCAAAGAAAGACGCGTCACATTAATGAAACTACAACGGCGAAAAGACTTGTTTGTATTGCTCATGTGTGCAGTGCAGTTGTCTGATTGCGGTGCCCTGGCCTCGTCAAGCTATATGCTTACAGCTTTGTTAACACGATGGCTTTCAATATTGTGCTTGGGCATGTTGTAAATACGAATTTCGCTTGACTTGTTAAAGCATTTTGTTACGCAGCAGTAGCGAAAAAGGGGTCTCACGCGAATACATGGGGTGTGTGGAATGCACAGAGGAAATAGCCATTGGCCAAAAAAATAGACAACCGAGTAGATATAGCTTAAAAAATACATCGAAGACACACAGGCGAGTTATGGTTTTCTTCACTTGTTCCTTGCGCTTGCCGTATTTTATGCTTCGTGAGATATCAACTCTTTTCGTTTGCATGGATACAAATGCCCCATAAAGTATACCAGGGGGGACCACCGCCGTGGCCCAATTGGTCAGAACTTCGTGCCCGTAATCCAAAGGTTGCAGGCGCAGTCCCTGCTGATGGCAAGTTGTCTTTTCGTCCACGTTACTATCTTGACACACTTACCACAATGACTTCAACTCACTTTAAACAGTACAAAACAACCCGTATTCCAGCCTTCGCCTCATCTGCTAGATTTGCTCAAGTAGTAGCTAACTACAGAAACATACCATCATGATTCTGTTTCGTAAAAAAAATAGGACATGAAATTTTTCGCATTGCCTCACCCGCCGAGGTGGTCAAGTGGTTAGGGTGCTCCATTGCTGACCACAAGGTACCGGTATCGAATCTAAGCCGTGGGCGGCGTATTTAGACGGAACGAAATGATAGGGATCTTCTCGTGTTTAGACTGAGTAGTAAATGAAGACACCTTCTGCCGAATAATTGCGCAAATCTTTTTATTTATGTGGTAGACAACAAGACGTTCTGGATCACCTAACTCCCCTTTGTTGTCGTATTGTGGCCTACGCCATTCGTACCGGTAGCGCGCAGGTGCAGCCAGTCGAGGAGGCCGCGTTTACAACGATGAAATCTAAACTCGATATTTGCGGGCGCACACATTTCACTGACCGAACTTATTGCACAGCTTCCACAGTGTTGTACCAGATGAACGTCATAAAGTGTGTGCTTAAGTTCACATTAAAAAATCCCATGTGGTGGAAACTTACGGGGTCCACCACTGCGGCGCCCCTCGTAATCATGGTTTTGTAACTTAAAGCGGCAATCATTATCATTAATAATAGTATTATGACATTCATGTTTACCTTTTACGTGGAGTGCAGAGAAATCTGGATGAAGGTAGGGATTTTCAGAGTATGTGTGGTGAGCAATCTCAGAATTCGTTTTCTTATAACTGGCGACGCGTCATATAAAAATTACCAGTAAGATGACACCACACTGCAGAAGTTGAAGATTGGAACGAGCCTCGTACAAAACGAAAAGAAAGATAAAATAATCAGCGATAGCTGGTGGATTCCTGAGAGGGAAACATTGACCTCATTTAGATTAATAAACGGTGCATTGAGAACTTCATCTCACAAGTCTGACTATCATATTTACAGGAGAAAATTAATGTTGTAGTTTTGCTTTGAAATCGTCAGGCCAATGTCTCGTTGTTTGATTGATTTGTGGGGTTTAACGTCCCAAAACCACCATATGATAATAAAAGACGCCATAGTTGAGGGTTCCAGAAATTTCCGGGTTCCGGGCTCTTTAACGTGCACCCAAACCTGAATACACGAGCCCACAACATTTCCGCCTCCATCGGAAATGCAACCGCCACAGCCGGGGTTTGATCCCGCGGCCTGCGGGTCAGCAGCTGAGTACCTTAGCCACTAGACAACCACGACAGGGCGGCCGATGTCTCCTTGCGTGACGACATGAATTTAATAACGCATCTTTTGTATTTTTGCAACATGGGCTCGATGAAACTTTTTGAAACTTTGTACGTTAGGTCTATGATGTTCACAGCTTCACAGAATCTCAAGGTGGCATCTGCGCTAGCATTTTTGTGCCCGTGTTTTTTCACTTACCAAGCGTCATCTCGCGGTAAGAGTGGTATTTTCGGTACTGTGAAATTGTGCTTTACTAATACGTAAAAAATCAGTTTTCTGTTTAGTGTCTCTTTAAAAGGACATACATTATTAGAGTTCTCAGAGTGGCGTTTAACAATACAAGCTAGGTAGTAATTTTTGTTGAGTGTCGTTTTAAAGCGGATAAGTGGACATCGTCATCTAGAAATAAATTTTTGCCACATTGAGCACTAATATTGCCACGTTCCATTTCCCAAGTTTTTGTTATCGTCCCAAAACACCACACGATTCTCAGCGCAAACCGCGCCAGCAGTTTTCGAGAGGGTTCCCAAATGTCACGGGGTCGTGACGTGGCCGAAGACAGGAGACTTCGTGTTGGGATTTACCTGTTTATTTGGGCGAACCTGTGCCCGGTAAACGGAAAGTCCAATTACAGCAGTAGTCTTGCACAGATAGCAGCCTCGGACTGATAGCGGCGAACGGAGCGTCGGCCTTCGATCAACAACTGACAAGCGGCGAAGCGCGTTGGCATTTATACTCCCGCCGTCGAATGTTCTAGCGCTACCGCTGGCGGCGGCGTACGTTCCAGAACAATCTGTACCATTCGCACAGTGGGCGTGATCTTATCGAAACGATCTACTACAGTCCGGAACCCTCTCGAAAACTGCTGGCGCGGTTTGCGCTGAGAATCGTGTGGTGTTTTGGGACGATAACAAAAACTTGGGAAATGGAACGTGGCATTGCCCCCCTCTGAAAAAGGCATCGTCTCGATGCTTTAACTAAAGATGAAGGTACAATAATAATGCAAGAAAGTACAATGAATAAATTACAATACAACAATAATACAAAAAACACTGTTTCAGTTTGTTAACGTGCATGAAACGGCTTTAGGCGTGCGACATGGACGACTTCAGGTCGCGATCGGCGTCGTTGAGAGTTCGTGATGCCGTCGGGGACAACCTCGTAATCAAGTGGGCCGAGACGTCGAACCACCCTGTACGGTCCGAAGTACCGTCGCAGAAGCTTTTCACTTAGTCCACGTCGGCGTATCGGCGTCCACACCCAAACACGTTCACCGGGCTGGTATTCCACGAAGCGTCGTCGAAGGTTGTAACGGTGGCTGTCGGTCGTCTGTTGATTCTTGATACGGAGCCGCGCAAGTTGTCGGGCTTCTTCGGCGCGATGAAGGTACTCGCTCACATCGATGTTTTCTTCGTCGGTGACGTTGGGTAACATGGCATCGAGCGTCGTTCTCGGGCTCCTTCCGTAGACCAATTTGTATGGAGATATCTGCGTCGTCTCCTGCATCGCCGTGTTGTATGCGAAGGTCACATACGGAAGAATGGCGTCCCACGTCTTGTGTTCGACATCGACGTACATTGACAGCATGTCGGCGATCGTCTTGTTAAGCCGCTCGGTGAGGCCGTTGGTCTGTGGGTGGTACGCTGTCGTCCGGCGGTGGTTTGTTTGGCTGTATGCCAAGATCGCTTGAGTTAAGTCGGCAGTGAATGCCGTTCCTGTGTCGGTGATAAGGACCTCCGGGGCGCCGTGACGTAGGACGATATTTTCGACGAAGAACTTAGCTACCTCGGATGCACTGCCTTTTGGCAGGGCTTTTGTCTCGGCGTAGCGGGTGAGGTAGTCGGTAGCTACCACGATCCACTTGTTTCCGAAAGCCGACGTCGGGAACGGCCCCAGTAGGTCCATACCAATCTGCTGGAAAGGTCGGCAAGGTGGATCTATTGGCTGCAGAAGTCCCGCTGGCCTTGTCGGCGGTGTCTTGCGTCACTGACAGTCCCGGCATGTCCTCACATAACGAGTGACGTCGGTGGTAAGACGCAGCCAGTAGTACCTTTCTTGTATCCTCGCGAGCGTGCGAGAAACACCGAGGTGCCCTGCCGTCGGATCGTCGTGCAGGGCTTGCAGGAGTTCTGGTCGCAGAGCTGAAGGCACCACAAGGAGGTACTTAGCCCGAAGCGGTGAAAAGTTTTTCTTTTGTAGAAGACCGTTTCGTAGAAAAAACGACGCAAGTGCGCGCTTGAATACCTTCGGGACTTCGGCGGTCCTGCCTTCGAGGTATTCTATTAGGGCCTTAAGTTCCGGGTTGGCCCACTGTCGTTCAGCGAAGTCGTCGGTAGTGATCGTTCCCAAGAAGTAGTCGTCATCCGGGTCGTCGGGTAGCGGTTGGTCGACAGGCGCACGAGAGAGACAGTCGGCGTCGGAATGTTTTTTGCCGGACTTGTAAATGACAGTAATGTCATATTCTTGAAGTCTCAGGCTCCATCGTGCGAGGCGACCTGAAGGGTCCTTCAAAGTGGCTAGCCAACACAAGGCGTGGTGGTCGCTCACAACTTTGAAGGGCCTGCCGTAGAGGTATGGGCGAAATTTTGACGTAGCCCAGATGATGGCGAGGCACTCCTTTTCTGTTGTGGAATAATTTGCTTCTGCTTTGGATAGCGATCGGCTGGCGTAACTAATAACCCTTTCAAGTCCGTCAGCCCTCTGCACAAGAACGGTGCCAAAACCTACGCTGCTTGCGTCAGTATGTATTTGTGTCTCGGCGAATTCGTCGAAATGAGCAAGTAACGGAGGCGTCTGGAGGCGATGTTTAAGCTCCTGGAAAGCGTGTTCCTGTGGCGTTTTTCACGAGAACTCCACGTCGGCCTTGGTAAGGTTAGTGAGAGAATCGGCGATGCGGGCGAAATTTTTCACGAATCACCTATAATAGGCGCACAGGCCCAGAAATCGGCGCACGGCCTTCTTGTCAGTGGGCGGCGGGAAGTCGGCGATAGTGGCTGTTTTCCGTGAATTGGGACGAACTCCAGACTTGCTGATAACGTGTGCCAGAAACAAGAGCTCCTCATACGCAAATATGCACTTTTCTAGCTTCAGTGTGAGTCCGGACGTCTTGATGGCTTGAAGTATAGTTTCAAGGCGCCAAAGATGCTCGTCAAAACTCGAGG
This sequence comes from Rhipicephalus microplus, assembly GCF_013339725.1. Classification (NCBI taxonomy): domain Eukaryota; kingdom Metazoa; phylum Arthropoda; class Arachnida; order Ixodida; family Ixodidae; genus Rhipicephalus; species Rhipicephalus microplus. Next base: position 43,536 of record NW_023612652.1, on the reverse strand, counting down.
AAAACACGACGACGTCGTCCAAGTACACAAGGCAAGTCTGCCACTTCAATCCTGCCAGTACTGTATCCATAACGCGTTGAAAAGTTGCAGGCGCTAAGCAAAGGCCGAAGGGCATCACCTTAAACTCAAAGAGGCCGTCCGGTGTTATAAACGCCGTCTTCTCTAGGTCTCTTTCGTCGACTTCGATTTGCCAATAGCCAGTCTTGAGGTTCATTGATGAAAAGTACTTGGCGTTATGGAGCCGATCAAGTGCGTCGTCTATTCTTGGGAGAGGATACACGTCCTTTCTTGTGATTTTGTTCAGGCGGCGATAATCGACGCAGAAACGTAGGGTCCCATCCTTTTTCTTCACTAACACCACGGGGGATGCCCATGGGCTCTTGGACGGCTGGATAATGTCATCCCGCAGCATTTCATCAACTTGTCTTTTCATGGCCTCACGTTCTCGCGACGAAACCCTGTACGGACTCTGACGGAGGGGTCTGGCATTTTCTTTGGTTATGATGCGATGTTTCGTGATTGGGGTCTGCCGAATTTTCGATGACGACGAAAAGCAATCTTCGTATTGCAGGAGCAGGGCCTTGAGCTGTTCTTGCTTATCGTTCGGAAGTCTGGGATTGACGTCAAAACCCATGGGAGGGGCTTGGTTCCTTTGAGCAGGCTCCGCAGAATCGGCGAGGGCGAAAGCACAGGTGGCTTCGACAATTTCTTCGATATATGCGACCGTTTTTCCTTTGTTCACAAGTTTGTACTCATTGCTGAAATTCGTGAGCATAACCGTTGCTTTGCCTCCCCGCAGCTCTGAAATTCCTCTTGTGACGCAAATATTTCAGGTGACCAACAGATGCTGACTGCCTTCAACGACGTCTGCCAAGTCAGGTGATTTAAGAGCGCCGACTGAAATAATGACGCTTGAGCGAGGCGGAATGGTGGCTTGTTCTTCCAGCACATTCAAGGCATGGTGTCCTGACGGCGTGCGCGATGGTAGTGCTTCTTCTGTGGATAACGTTACCGACTTTGTTTTTAGGTTGATGGCAGCACCATGGAGGCATAAGAATTCCATCCCGAGGATGACATCTCTCGAGCAACGCTGTAGGACTACGAAGTCTGTAGGATAAATATGGCCGTTAATGGTGACTCTCGCTGTGCAGATTCCTGCAGGCGTTACGAGATGACCTCCGGCTTTGCGGATTCCAGGGCCTTTCCAAGCTGTCCTAACTTTCTTCAACTTCGCGGCGATTGACCCACTGATGACAGAATAGTCGGCTCCAGTATCGACGAGAGCGGTCACACTGTGGCCGTCGATAAGAACGTCGATGTCGCTAGTTCGCCGTCTCGCATTACAGTTAGGGCGTGGCGTCGGGTCACGGCTGCGTCGGCTTGTTCCGCTGCTTCCATGTTGCGTCGTCAGGCCACCTTCGGTAAGTGAGCTTTCGCCGTCAGGGCTTTGCCTGGTTGGCGTTGTGTTCGGAAAGTTCCGTCGCGGGGTCGTCGTCGTCGGAGGATCTTCGGTAGTTCGTCGCACAGCAACCGCACCTCCGCCGGTTTCTGCCCTTAGTTTCCCGGGTACGAACTAGGAGACCGGCCCAGCGTTGGGCCGGAGTACTGCCGGGGGTGCGGTGACATGCGGCGGCTGGGCGACGGCGAACGGGAAGGACTTCGGGGTGTCCATTGAGTTCCTGTCAGTTTGTCGGCGATGCCACGTGGCCGTTCCCCTGGCTGCGGACGTGATGCATCGACGGCGAAGCCACGCAGTCCCATCTGTCGGTACTGGCAACGGCGGTAAGTGTGCCCGGCCTCGCCGCAGTGGTAGCAGAGTGGGCGGTGGTCAGGGGTGCGCCAAACGTCGGTTTTTCTTGGCGCACTGCGCTGGCCCGCTGGTGAACGGTAGGTCGTCGGTGGGGGTGGTGGCGGCGGTGGTGTCTGGCGACGGAGCGGCGTTATGGCGTAGACGGGGAGGAGCGTTGTGGCGCACTGCTGCGGCGTAGCACATAGTTTCTGGCTCGGGCAGCGGTGTTTGGGAAATTCGAAGTGATTGCCGAACTTTTTCTCGCACAATGTCGGCGATCGAATCCACTTGAGGGTGCGCCGAAGGCAACAGTTTGCGCAGCTCTTCCCGCACGATCGCTCGGATCGTTTCACGCAGGTTTTCGGAGTCACTGGTTTGAGCAGCAGCGCATTTTGGAGTCAGGCGACGATTATACTGTCTGGTGCGCTTGTCAAGGATTTTTTCGATGGTGGTCGCCTCGGATACAAATTCTTGGACGGTGTTTGGTGGATTCCTCATTAGTCTCGCGAAAAGCTCCTGTTTGACCCCTCGCATGAGGAAACGAACTTTCTTCTCCTCAGGCATGTCTTGGTCAGCGTGACGAAATAGGCGGGTCATCTCCTCTGTGAAATTTCCAACCTTCTCATTTGGTAGCTGAACCCGGGTCTCCAGTAGAACAGCGGCCCTCTCTTTGCGAGCGACGCTCGCGAACGTTTGCAGAAATGCGCCGCAGAAGACATCCCACGTTCGGAGCGTGGACTTACGATTCTCTTGCCAGGTCCTTGCGGTGTCTTCCAGGTAGAAGTACACACGACGGAGCTTTTCTTCGTTGTCCCAGTGGTTGAGGGCGGCCACACGGTCGTATGTTTCTAGCCAGGTTTCTGGGTCTTCACACGATGACCCATGAAACGTTGGTGGTTTCCTGGGTTGATGAATGACGATCGCGGGCTAAGACGCTCGGTTGTCATTGTCGCTGCAGTAGAAGTCATGGCCTTGGCCTTCCGCGCCTTGTCTTGTAGAAGCCTGTACTCCGGTGGGAGACCTTGCTGTCGGCGTCTTGTTCGCTGCTCTTGGTTGGCGTCGGTGTCTTCTCCACGACGTGGGCTGGGTTCACGGCTTGACGGGGGCGTCCGGTACATGAACGAAGCAGCACTTCCACCAAATGTCACGGGGTCGTGACGTGGCCGAAGACAGGAGACTTCGTGTTGGGATTTACCTGTTTATTTGGGCGAACCTGTGCCCGGTAAACGGAAAGTCCAATTACAGCAGTAGTCTTGCACAGATAGCAGCCTCGGACTGATAGCGGCGAACGGAGCGTCGGCCTTCGATCAACAACTGACAAGCGGCGAAGCGCGTTGGCATTTATACTCCCGCCGTCGAATGTTCTAGCGCTACCGCTGGCGGCGGCGTACGTTCCAGAACAATCTGTACCATTCGCACAGTGGGCGTGATCTTATCGAAACGATCTACTACAGTCCGGAACCCTCTCGAAAACTGCTGGCGCGGTTTGCGCTGAGAATCGTGTGGTGTTTTGGGACGATAACAAAAACTTGGGAAATGGAACGTGGCAATATGGGCATGCAGACACGTTGTTATTTTGCCGCAATGACGGGAAACGATTTCTTACTTCCCTGACAATACTATTTTCACCGTGTACGAGGAAGTCAGCGTGAATGAAGATCGGTGCGCAGTGCGCACAGACGTATTTCACAGTGTGACTGTTTCAAGCACAAATAGACATATAGACAAGTTCAAGCACAAATAGACATATAGACAAGTTCAAGCACATATAGACATAGGAATCTTTGTTCCTAAAGGACAATGTAACCTGATGTATTCAAGAAGAAAAACGGCTATTTGGGCCAGTTGGTTGAATTTCATGCTAGTATCGGGCCGTGAGTGTGCTAGAACGTCATGTGGGAAAATTAGCACGCGAAATCACCAAGGCGAATAATGGCAGCAAATCTGATGACGAATGCGTGAACCAGCTTTTGGTAGCCTTGAATAAGAAATAGATCGCGGTTTTCGATAGAGGTCAACCCTCTAATCATTGTACTTTCATTTTTATGGGATATGGGAATCTCCCACAGAATTATGTCACGTTAACATGTAAGCTGCGAGAAATAAATTCAGTTGGGAGTCAGCGCTTATGTTGACTCTCTTTGCCTTCCGTTCCTCGCCTTCCGTACACTTTTCTTCCAGTGCTTTCGTGCGTGCACGGCAACCCCTATCAACTGATGTGTTCAACCACGTAGCGTTAATGATGGTCTACTACCTAAGTCACAGCCGTAACGTTAACCGCAGTCACTGCGAACGAATGCTGCCTGCCATGTATAAGCTCCGCAGATATAAAAAAGCGTACGCGGTCGCGTAGGCGTAGGTGTTCTAAAAAGGCATCAACCCGAGTGAGCCGAGAACATAACGAGCTTGTATAAGCAGATTTCGGTAAACAGAAACAGCAAAGTAAACACCAAACGCTCATCTTAACATTACTACAGTCGTGCCTCTACAGTATTTCATGGGTTCATTATATGAAAAAAAGGAAAATCTGATATGCTTTTCAGATTCGTTAGTGTAAACTGGTCGTTCACATTCGCCTTGAGCTAGAACGTTCTCATCTTTCTTAGTTTACGCAGCCTTTCTAAACTACGTTAACTTACATTGAATTGCTGCTGAATTCAAAATTATACGGTGACAGCGCGAGCTCCAGAGATTCTTTCTTTATTTCAAACAGCCTGCAACTTTCGTTCAGTGAAGGTCGCGTATTGACTCCTCTCTAGAAGAACAAAAAAAAAATGCTTACGGCAGCACTCGAACGGTCGTACCATCGCGAGCGGGATCTGCTGCGAACGGTACTCGCTGAGCACGCAATCAGAACGAAGGGCATTAAAGCAATCGGGTTCGCAAGGCGCAGCAGTGGAGAGAGTAATAGGGGCGTGGTGGCTGTAATGCTGTTACCGTCACCCCCTCGCGGTGGGATTTTTTGTCCAATTAGACAGGAATCATCGAGCACCCATGTAGGGTAATCGGTGATTTCTGCTCGGTTACACCAACGGCGTGCAATCAAGTTTCAAATGCCGGCCACGCTGTAACATCTAAATTGATTCACTGTGTCTCATTACAAACGGTCGCCTAAAGTAACAGCTTGAAGGTGATTTTCTATTTGAGAGGTAATATTTTCTTTATCCATTGAAGCCGCGTTTTGCTCTTTTAGAAGAAGTGGGCACGCGATACAGAAATAGCAGAGTTGAGAGTATTAGACGTAACATTAAAATTAGGTAGGTAGCATAAGACGCAAGCTTAATTAGTGTTAAAGTAAAAAAAAAGGATCCTGTTAATTACTGGTTCAGGATATCCACTACTGTTACCAGGTTCGGTTTGCAAGAATTGGGTTGCAAGACGTAAACAGGAAGACGTGTGAGAAACATAAAAACTTCGCTAATTACAGCCTTTATTAGCAAAGCAGACATCGACATTACATGTCGACCTTCGCGAGTCGCAACGTAGACCTCTGCGTGTGCGCATTTATGATTCTAGAGAATTGCCTCTAATTTCATTGGATATACTCAGACACAACATTCAAGGCGTAGTCCCATTCTACCTGACAGTACCTGCGAAATTGGTTTTGTATGCTCGTCACAGTCGTGTAGAGGATATGACAGTCGACTGCTGGCTCCAAGCTTGCGGGATCAAATACCGACCACGGCAGACGCATTTTAGATAGAGGCGAAAACGCTTGAGCCCTGTGTACATTTACGTACACGTGAAAGAGGCTCAGGTGGTCCAAAATTACGGAGGTCTGCACTACAGCATTCTTCATAATCATATCATTGTTTTGGGACACTAAGCCCAACAATTATCGATGTTGTTTATATGCCAAGTTCAAAAGTAATCGTGGCTTATTGATGTATACATACAGGGATTACTAAAGCATTGCTAAAGAGATAGATGTAGTATCGCCCACTGTATCTGACACGTTTCATTCTTTCTAAACGCCACTTTGCAATTACGGTGCCTCAAAAAGCCTAACGCTAATTCCTACAAGTGTACAAGCTTTAAATGACAGCGTGTTTAAGAAAGCGTGACAACTTGTTTAGAAAGCGTATCAACATTTTAAACGGTATAAATTTAGCAAAAATTACCATTTAAGTGATATCTTAGCATTATACATTCAAATGTCGGCCCACACGGGCTATCGCCGCACATCGACCCCTTTATTTCTCGCAGAAGGGCAGCAAGGGCGCGTACATTACAGCGTAACTTACCGGTGATAAATAATTCCCGAGGTCCGGAGTATAGGCCAAATAATACTCCGTAGAACAGGTAAGAAAAAAACGTGCGTCACCCCTGCACCTGTGCAAACGAGTCTGAAAGGGGTGTGCATTGGAGAAGAAAGAAGATTCTCGCGCGCGCTCCAGCGGGGCTCACCCATTAACGATTGATGGGAGCACCCGGCGGGCAGCCTTCGAAACTTTCGGCCGCCTCCTTCCGTATACACCAGCTCGACCCTCAAATAGAGAGAGGGACCGAAGGAGAAGAAGAGAGCCTACGGTCGAGCGCGAGGCACGCATTCGGCGCCGTTTACTTCGGGCCGCCTACGCAAATGGCTGGCACCGGCCGCTTTAATTCAATTAGGGCCCCAAGCAGAAGCGGATGGTACACTGGAGTGGATCTCGCGCAGCCACCTCCAGCCAGATAGCTCGACCACTTCTGTCGAAGTAGGCATTTCTGCGCAAGCCAAAGCCATGAAACGTAATTATTCAGGACCGTTGAGCCCGAGAGGCGCGAAGATCCCGGTGATGGAATGTTTCCTTTTTTTTCCCTTTATTGCGTATCTTGCGTGCCTTTGCGTATCAGCTCCGAAACGATCTGAAGTTACTACAGGTAAGAAAAGAAGCTACCGCGGACAAAAGAAGAACCGTTGCGAGCAGCGATAGCAGCTCAGTATCCAACACGCGGCTCGCTCGCTATAATTGCAGCCGATGCCTTTATGATTAATGAGGGGCGCATGAACGTTGAATCCTCCGATGTCGATTTTCGTTTTGCGTTTATATTGCGAGGCCGAGTGGCCACTCACAATGCAACATTGTGTGGCACGAGATAAGGGCATCGGCTGCCTGTTGACTGACGCAGTATATGGCCCTTATGCTGTTGGTCGAAAAGTAACAAAAATTGCATTTATCTGCTGCGAAAGTCGTAACACGACACTAAAAAATAATACCCTGGAGTAACTTGACCTAATGTTACAATACGAAGAGTTTCCAAATGAGATGTCGTGCATATTTTTAGTGCGACCAGCTAGGCGAGTTTTTTGAAGCTGAATTCAAAAATTTAAAAAAAAAGTGAACTTCGTGTTTTTTTTCACACGATCTGCTATACTTTCAGCACCCCACCGCGGTGGTCTAGTGGCTAAGGTATTCGGCTGCTGACCTGCAGGTCGCGGGTTCATATCTCGGCTGCGGCGGCTGCATTTCCGATGGAGACGGCAATGACGAGGCCTGCGTGCTCAGATTTGGGTGCACGTTAAAGAACCCCAGGTGGTCCAAATTTCCGGAGCCCTCTACTACGGCGTCTCTCATAATCTCAAGGTGGTTTTGGGACGTTAAACCCCACAAATCAATCAATCAATGCTATACTTTCAGCACCTGAATTATTTTATTTCGTAGCATATCAAACTGGTCACTAGCACAGATTTTATTTGTGCTTTGAGCTTGACAGATTCCTGGCAAAACCAAATTCGGCACGTTATTCAATTTTTGTCGTGCGAGAAGCCGTCGAACATTTGCGATACATAACTAATTCATTATGTTTGCAGTTAAATCACTTCATTACCTCACCGCAAATACTATTTTACTGAGTATGTTCCATAAAAATCTCCTGAAAAAAATTGTTGATTGACGCCTCCAGCTCAGTCGGCGCAAAACTATAGACTCTTAGGCAAAAAAACTTTTGCCAGCCGAAATAAACAAGAAGGTACAAGTTACAGACTTTGAGAAACGTGTAAGGGTTTTCCCAGCGATATTGGTCATGGTCGGAAAAACGCTGGTTAATTTGGCATGGAATATCCCATTTTCTGTGAACTTGCCCAGGTCTGCACTTGAAGTGTTTTCACAACCTTCATCCAATAAGCCACAGGCCTGGCTAGCGACACCACCTAAATGGTAGGATTTATTTATTTGTTATTATTGTTATTACTTATTATGCAATTATTTAGTACAAACTCTTTCACAGCCCGAGGGCATTACAGGAAAGGAGTGGTTGACCTGAACATAAACAAATGTGCAAAAACTCATTGAATAAAATACAAATTAACGAAACACCACGTCCTGAATGACAATTTTGATGTTACCGTCAGTGATTATTGCGTTGGAGGAAGGAAAGTGGTTCCATTCTTTGCTGGTCTGCGAGAAAAAGAGTGGCTGTAGATGTTAGTACGGCATGGTAGGACACCAACCCTAAAGCTGTGGTCCGCACATGTTGAAAAAACGCAAAAACGCCGGGCCAGCACGGAAGGCGCAGCACAGCCACAGCGAAAGTAAGAAGAGCGGCCTTTCAGAGCCTTTTCTGAACACTCATTGGGTAAATGCTGGAATCACGCTTTCTTGATGCCTGCTACGGCATTATTAATAAATATTTTTGGGTAGTAGGCTGAAATTCGCCATGCTATTTTTTATCACTCTTCTGAGAACCATAATATCCGCTGAACATGGCACAATTTTGTGCCAATGGTTCATGCAGTGGCTGACGACGATGAGGATTTATGCGTGAAGTGGATATGCGCCACAGTTATTAGGTGATCAAGAAGAAGCTTTCGCACTGGGTGTAAGCATTGCATGACCCACTCGTTATGCTATTAGCGACGACTGGTTGTTCTTTTGCTGTTATAAAACGCTTTATAAGCCGTAATATCGCGATTATTTACCCGATATCAAGCCTGCCTAAGGCAAGTTTGCCAACGAGTACTAAGGTAGTTCCACCAAAATATCTAGGCGTTTTATTACATGCATATAGATCAAGTGCACATTATTGGAAAGAACGTGTACCCGCCCTAAAGCGCTATGTGCAGACGTTTATTACTCATAACCTCTCTATCTGGCAGAGCTGAAGCATGCAACATGTTTCTGGCAACAAAATTATTCTACGTACTGCAATTCTTTATTGTTCTAGAGTTTACACACAGAAGTTTTACCGTATATTTGCTACCTTTATTTGGTCATCAACCTATGAACCGATAAGGTGAGACAATATATTTAGACCTGTCTGCGCAGGTGGTCATAGGTTGATACACCTCTTTAATAAACAACTGTTGTGGCGCTTTTCCTTTTTCGTGGCTGCGCCCATTCACTGCTCCGAACATTCTTCCAAGTGAATTTCGCAGGTGTTTTACTGAATTTAAGGGTATGTACTAATTTTGCATCGCCTCCCTATCTGCAAGGGTTCATGCGTGAAGTATACGAATCAGTGCGTTTTCTAACAGCCAGATTCACCAACGAATACTTATTCTCTAGCTCAAGAAAAGACCTTTATTATGCTGTACTCGATGTACTATTTGTGGCCCCACCTAACCGCTCATTAAATATTGTATTTTTTGGTCACGACGTGCTATTACTTGTAACGAAAATGCCTATCTCCCGAATAACCAAGACATCTTTTTTACAAAGTCCGTACAGAAACAATGCCTGTAAAAAGTTGGTTAAACACTAAAGGCATATTTGTGTCCTCAATTACCTGCCGCCTCTGTGAAGTTCCAGAAACAATAGAACATTGCTTTATTAGTTGTAAGGACGCCATTCTTTTTTGGGACGTCCTGCAGAGAGTTTCAAAAAACGACTGAATCTAAATTCTCACAGCATCCGTTATCTGGTACCACCCAAATGCAATGACATGCCGGTTGACATGCTGTTGCTAATGGGCATGTATTGTTTATGGAAAAGTCGCATGTTGGACAAGCATGCGGAACCTGTGGTGTTTTCGTGATGCCACTTTGTGCAAATGACTGCGCGGCTAAGGGACTATCATGACCAACTGCAATTTCATCCGCACTTGTTTGCTGAGTTCATGAAGTGTGCTACTCAAATAACCCTTTGGACAATGTGTTGCATGAGATTTACTATGTAACCTCCCTTTTACAATTGTCGACTTGACCTCATGTTTGTTATACGCTATGTATATACGTAAGCGGCATTTGTAATAAATACCATGCAAGAAATAAAAATTCAGTGGCTCAGCGGTTAACACCTCACACGCTTGTTTGAGTCGTTCTACGTTCGATTCCGCACATCGTCGTCTTTTTCAGAATTTTTTTTTTGCGTTTTCATATGTACAGGTACGTATACACATATGGTGAGTGACGGCGACGCTGACGCCGGCGGCAAGACCCAGTAGCAAGTGTTCATATAATTGCTTACGCAATCAAATGACAATGAAATAATAGATTGCATTCCTGAAATTTACAGAAAAACGAAGTGAAGCTAAATGCCATTCGGCCTGACGTGGCTTCGCAACGTGAAATGTCAAAAACGTTCAGCAAGCAGTGCATTGAATAACTATTATCAAAATAGAAGGAGCAGCAAAATAACAAAACAAAGAAATAACACAAAAAATTACAAAATATGCTACATAGACATACAAAGTCAGATATCAAAGCTCTTTCCATTACACAAAAATCAAATCAAAAGACTCACACAGTATTGGATTACATATTCTTGCATTCATTTATTACACTCGTATATTCGTATATACATCTGGACTTATGTACGCACATATTTCTGTGTGTACACGGGTTTTGAACCTAAAGGTAAGGTGGTGTATTATATGTGATACTTAGCCAGGAGTTTATTGAAGCCGTAATGTTTACATTAATTAATTAATTAGCAGATATTCGATGTGATACTTGAACTGCGTTAGGAGGTTAAAATTTAATTGTTTACCTAAATGATTAGGTAATTGTCAGGCGCGATATGCAATTAGGGCTCTACCATACCCAGTCCTGATAGCAGGAACGTGAATTGGTTGCCTACGGGACGGGTACTTGAGTGCGTCTTCCTGTGCTGTTATAGTGTCGAGTTCCTTTTTATAGCATAAAGACGCGTTATGTTTTTTTTTTTTGCGTTACAGGTTTTGTGGTCCCTTTCGATGCATCTTTGTTTCACACTTTGGACGCATCAATGTTTTGTTGCCCCCCCCCCCCTTTCCGCTTTTTTTTAAAATTTGCATTCGTTGTACCTGCCTATTCCGACAAATTTCCGAAATAAATTGTGTGATTGCTAGGTTACGTGTAAAAGACGATATGGCGAGAACTTTTCTGCTTTGCTTCAGCTGTCACTGAACCCCGGCTGTCGTCGTTTAGCTCATCGCGCAACGTTGCGCGCCTGTTGAGGCATGACGTCCTTTCTTGGTCTACGACCGTCTACTGTAGCACCTGCCTGAGCAAACTCTCAGTCAGGAAGAAGGCGGGCGAGCAACTGCCTTCGCCAGCATCGTTTTGCTGAACTCCATCGCACAGTCACACAATACTCACGCCTCGTTCTTTTTTGAAGTCACGCGCGCACCAGTGTTTTATTCTTTTAGCGATGTCACACAAACGAAGTGAGCATGCTTCGAGAGACACTTGGTAAGTCATGTCACGGCCAGGCTAGAGGAGTGGCACTTCTAGCCCGACGCAGTTCCGCCCCTCTAGCCCGCGGCCTGCGTTGCACGCCCCACCACACCCCAGCATTCTGCGTCGCAGCCAAGTATTCTACCACAATGCCACGCCAGGTCAAGCAACTGCTCTTTAAATAGACAGCAAGGTTCATGAGGCGTTCATTGGGAATGCAGTGATGGCTACCCACTTTTATGAAGATTACTTATGTTCACGACATAACGGTCACGTCGGGTTAAAATCAACCATAGTTGAGTGCAATGCACTGAATGTGCTCCGCCGCGGTGGTCTAATGGCTAAGGTACTCGGCTGCTGACCCGCAGGTCGCGGGTTTGAATTCCAGCTGCGGTGGGTGCATTTATGATGGAGGCAGAAATGTTGTAGGCCCGTGTGCTCAGATTTGGGTGCACGTTAAAGAACCCCAGGTGGTCTAAATTTCCGGAGCCCTCCACTACGGCGCCTCTCATAATCATATGGTGGTTTTGGGACGTTAAACCCCACATATCAATCAATCAGTTTAGATCAACTAAGGAACAGTGCAAACAGACATCGCCAATTTTATTTCGAGAGTGTCAAAAAATTTCAGTGCATTTCCACGAAGTGAATGACGTATGCACAGACGAGTGTACAGGTGGACAGGCGCATGGACAGTCGAATTCACGGATGAATGGATGGACAAACAGATGGGCGTACGGACAGATAGACGGATGGCTGGATGGATAGATGGCTGGCGTGGATGATAATGTATTGTGTAGTTGTATAGTTGACTACACGTAAAGACGGTTCTTCTCACGAGTACATGTTTTAGTTTTTGCTGTACAGGCGTTCAGTTTGTGTTTGGTATTGTGGGGTGTGATCGACGCCCACTAAGCGGGCCCTAGGGAGCTTTATCCTTGAAAGCTGCCGTCGGCCGCGTTGATCCAACAAAGGAATAGAATAAATAAGGTCCCAGCAAGATTACAATTCCGACATTCAGCTTGGAAGTCAAGTATTCTACCACAGAACCAGGGCAAGTCTCGGAACTGCTTTTCAAATAGACCATAAAGTTAATTTACGTCAATTGTGGTTGCAGTGCTGGATATCAAATCGTATAAACAGTGCATAAGTATTTCTATCATACAACCGTCACGCAGGGTTGACGTCAATTGTAGTTAGACGCCGTATGCTGAAGTTGATCAATGTAGCAGTGTCTAGGAAGGTCATCGTTGCTGGCACAAGCGCTACCTATCAGCTTACCCCTTCTTTTGTTGCTAATACCAATGTTGCTCTTGGCATCATTATGCAAGATAAAGATGAAACTGTTTCTTGTAGAATTTGTACGCACATTTAGCGTCGTTTCGAAACGTTACGCTCATTAGGAAAATACCACACAGTAACTTTTCCCTCCGCAGGCTTCGCACAACATCGATTCGAAAGGTACATGGAATCTTCCGAATGTTTTGAACTTTTCGACTAGCATCATAATAAAAAGTATACACTAGATGGTTGAGCCACGTACTGGAGTAGGATATCTCTGTCACGGTGAACATTCAAACGGCAAGCTTAAAGGTCCTTCAATATTTACTCCCGTGAAACCTTCACCCGTAGTCAGAGTGCAGGAATACTTAGGTGGCTATCAACCGCTGTTTCTTTAATCTTGAGCCGAAACTTCCTGTTCCGTACACCACGTTTTCAATGTCAGCATCTGGCATGAAGCTTAGTGTTTCTACCTAAATATCCATCGGCATACCTTGCGAGCCCATGCGGCCATGGTCCGTACCTAAAAGGCCTCTAAACCACTCTTCAAAAGACGACGAAGGGGCACATTACTCTCTCCAGGTGTTACCTGTCCTTGTGGCACAATTAGTGACGCCAGCTATTGGTTCATCTGATGCCAGAATGAAATAAACTCTCAATTAGCTGATATACGAAAGGTATCTGCTGTGTGTTGTAGCCTACCCTGCTTTATAGTGAAGTTATCGAAATGCAAAGGAATGCGGTCGCATGCCCGGTCTGTCTTGTACCGCATGACTGTCGTGTGCGATAAACTGACCTCACTTTCTTTTCTACGTTCGCGGCTGCGCAAGCGGATAAAGAAGCTCGTAGAAAAAAAAGCGAAATTCTGACTGACTGAGTGCTTAGTTGTAACATTCCACGTGTTCTTGAAAACGTAAGTGGCGAGGAACTAGCGCTTGTAGGAAGGGTAGCTAAGGCGAAAAAAGTATAGCTAATGCCTTGCATTTTTAGTCTGTGTGGTTTAGGGGCCCTTTACTAACCTGACAACAGAAATACTTCAATACGTCGTGGTAGGTCTACTGCTACTCGCAATATAGCAAAATTACTGGCATAAAATATTAAGTGTTATTCTATGATGGGTACGTGCCGAACAGTGCGTGATGTATGATGCGATTCCGCATAATAGGCTACAGAATGCAAACCAGAGTTATTGCCTTATGCTGGAACGCTCAGCTCACCGGATAAAGACCTAAATGCTAGCATGCTGACGACGGGTATGACACACGACGTCTGTGATCAAGCGCAGATGCTTTCTCATGTCCAACTAGCACAAGCCGGGCCCTCATTAGTCTCATCTACAGGCGCATCATCGGAATTTGCTAGATTCCCACTATTCCGTAATAACTAACGTACATCCTATATTGAGCTATCTACGAAATAATTTTAGCAAGTACTTCTGATCACTGGGATTCAGTGCGGCACAAAGTTTCAAATACGATTTATTTTGAATACTCTGCTACTTGGGACCACAACCATTACACTGGAGGTTTATGCCCTTCAAGCAGTTCGAAGCAATACTACTCACTTCATTCTCTCGAGCTGCAATAGTGAGGTGTGATTTTCACGACAAGCAATATGCTTTTCAACGCCTTTGCAATACCTTTGCTACCTCTGCGCCAACGGGAGGTAAGATTAACAATTTTCTGTAATGTACCTAATGACCTTATCATTTGCTTTGATATAATCCGAAAACGCCTACCTCTCAGTCACCTCGATTCTATCGTATGTCGTTTATGTTCTCCACGCAGGCTTTTCATGCAGTGCAGAATTTAGTGTATATCACGCTATCGAAATGGAATGCAAGCGCCACCTGAATATGGCATTATCAATCTGTAAGTGACAAGAATGTATGCACTAAGGGACAAAGAAGGCAAAATATATACCACTATAGATAGGATAGATAAAATAGCGGAGGAGTTTTACAGAGATCTATACAGTAGCCGGGACAACCACAATGATAATACTATAAGAACTAGCAGTAACCCGGGTGTCACCCCACCAGTAATGATAGAAGAAGTCAGAAAATCTTTGGAGAGCATGCGAAGAGGCAAAGCTGCTGATGAGGATCAGGTAACATCAGATATGCTGAAAGATGGAGAACAGATTTTGTTAGAAAAACTAGCCACCCTGTTTACGAGATGTCTTCTGACGGGAAGAGTACCAGAGTCTTGGAAGAACGCTAACATCATCTTAATACATAAGAAAGTAGATGAGAAGGACTTGAAGAATTACAGGCCGATGAGCTTGCTCTCTGTAGTATATAGGCTATTTATAAAGATAATTGCTAACAGAGTAAAGAAAACATTAGAATTCGATCAACTAAAAGAACAAGCAGGATTTCGAACAGGCTACTCAACAATCGACCACATTCATACTATCAATCAGGTAATAGAAAAATGCTCAGAATATAACCAACCACTATACATAGCATTCATAGATTACGAGAAGGCGTTTGATTCAGTAGAAATATTAGCCGTCATGCAGGACACTACGGAATCAGGGCGTCGATGAAGTATATATAAAGATCCTGGAAGAAATCTACAGGGGATCAACTGCTAACAGTGCTTCAAAAAGAAAGCAACAGAATACCAATCAAGAGGGTGTAAGACAGGGGGACACCATCTCCCCAATGCTATTTACCGCGTGCTTACAGGAGGTTTTCAGAAGCCTAGAATGGGAACAGTTAGGGATAAGATTTAATGGAGAGTACCTTAGTAACCTGCGCTTGGTCGATGACATTGCATCGCTGAGTAACTCAGTGGACAAATTGCAAGTCATGATTACGGAGTTAGGCAAGTAGAGTAGAAAAGCAGGTCTTCAAATTAATCTGCAGAAAACGAAAGTAATGCACAAAAACCTCGGGAAAGAGCAGCGCTTCGAGATAGGTATTAGTGCACTTCAAGTTGTAACAAACAATGTCTACTTAGGGCAGGTGATAACCGCGGAGCCGAACCACGAGATTGAAATAACTAGAAGAATAAGAATGGGGTGGGGAGCAAGCACTCTCAAATAATGGCAGGTAGATTGCCGCTATCCCTCAAGAGGAAGGTATATAACAGCTGCATCTTGCCGGAACTTAGCTACGAAACAGAAACCTGTAGACCTGCAAAGAGGGTTCAGCTTAAATTGAGGACGATGCAGCGAGCAATGAAAAGGAAAATGCCAGGCTAATTTTAAGAGACAAGAAGAGAGCAGAGAGGATTAGAGAACAAACCGGGGTTACGGATATATTAGCTGCAATTAAGAAGAGTAAATGTACATGGGCCGGGCATGTAGCACGTAGACAGGATCACCGTTGGCCATTAAGGGTAACTAACTGGATTCCCAGAGAAGGCAAGCGGGTTAGGGGGAGACAGAAGGTTAGGTGGGCAGATGAGATTAAGAAGTTTGCGGGTATAAATTGGCAGCAACAAGCACAGGACTGGGTTAACTTGCGAAACATGGAAAAGGCCTTTGTCCTGCAGTGAACGTAGTCAGGCTGATGATGATGATGAAGTGACAAGGATGTTATGATCTTTCAATCGTTTCTTGCCAATAAAGTTCATCATGCAGGTACGTCGCACAGTACCACGTTTAGTGTGTATCACGCAAGTTAGCGGGCCGCAAGCGCACAATGAGCGTGATATCACTCGTATGTCAATCCTGCTCACCATGGCATGGATGTGACGATTTTCGTTTCATCCTTCTCTGTAATTTATCATCGTCATACTGTCACGGAATGCGATGTCAAGTTTGGTGTATATCAAGCTAGCTAACTGATGATGTTTGAAGTTTTGTGGCGCAAGGGCCATTTCACGGCCAAAGAGCGCCAGTTCATGTTACTAAGAATATGGACAATGATTGTGATAATGATAAGCGGCTGTATAAGGGCCATAAAATTCCTCGCAGTAAGGCGGGTAAAAACATGCAAGTAATAAAATCATGACCATGCCGTGAAAGGTGTGTGTGGTGAGGATAGATGACAAGAGTTGGTGATTATAAAAAACGATGGTGGATATGAATGGCATTAGCACAAGTGCCTCACTCGTTCATACCCTTGCGTCCAAGGGCCGTGAGGCAAGTGCTTTCTTGTGTAACCACCGCAGCAAAAACCTCTCTAGAGAGGTCGTGCTACGGAATGCCCGGGTGTATGATATGAAAATTAATAATTTCTTTTAAAAACGCTAACAATGATTTATGACTAAAAAGCGGTTCCCTACCAACGACATTGCAGGGTGTAAAGGTATATGTTGTCGGTAGGGTAATGTAAAATGTTGTTTTCTTATAGTTTCTAAGTGTTTACACTGGATTAACATATGAAGGACGGTTAATGGTTCACCACATCTGTCACACAATGGTGGATCGCCACCAGACAAAAGATATGTGTGTGTCGTGTATGTGTGTCCTATCCTGAGTCTCGTTAGTATACCTCTGTATGACGAGATTTCGATACAGGCAGCCAATGACCAAGGTGTGGCTTAATACGTGTAGTTTGTTTTGTGTGTGTGTATTCCACTTGCTCTGCCAGTAGTCCCGGAGGTTTCGTTTGAGAGACGGCTTAAGATCAAGGGCCGGGATTGATATGGATGTAATGGCGATGCTCTCATGGACGGATGCAGCGAGCTGATCCGCCCTCACGTTGCCTTGGATCTCACGGTGCCCTGGCACCCAGCACACTACAACATGTTGTTTGAGTGTGTAGAGTGTGCACAAAATGGAGTAAAGTGAGACAAGGACTGGGTTTTTTTTGTTTTTTAAGACTGTGCAGAGCCGTTACCACACTGAGGGAGTCTGTATAAATTACTGCTTTTTGTATTTGTAATTGTTGATGTGTTTAGCTGCCACAAGTATCGCGTAAGCTTCCGCTGTGAGATACTTGTGCGTGGATGTAGAGGGCCAGCATCCGAAAAGGATGGGCCGACAGCAGCGTAGGACAACAGAGGAGTTAGTCTTGGAGGCATCGGTGAAGAACTCAGGACGTGTGTATTTGTGTTGAAGTTCCAAAAGTATGTTCGGATATGGGCAATAGGTGCATGTTTTGTAACTTCTAGGAAAGACACATCGCAGTCTATAGTCTGCCACTGCCACGGTGGCGGGTATGCTACAGGAGCCATTAAACTGTGTTCAAGTGACACTGCAGTTTCTTCAGCTAGACACTTCAGGCGAACTGAGAAGGGCTGCCTCATCGAAGGCCTGTTTTGAAACAGGGTTGAGCTCGACAAATCATTAATTGTAGAGTATGAGGGGTGCTCCTTGTCTGCTTTCACCTTAAGGAAATAAACAAAGGACATGTAAGTTCTCTGCAGATGAAGCGACCACTCATTTGACTCAACATAAAGGCTTTCTACGGGGCTGGTGCGAAAGCACCCGTAGAAAGGCGGATGCCCAAATGGTGCACGGGGTCCAGCATCTTCAAGGCACTTTGAGTAGCAGACTGATAGACAACGGCCCCATAATCTAAGCGGGTGCGAATGAGGCTCTATAGAGGTTCATGAGGCATTGCCTATCACTACCCCACGTAGTACGTGACAACACTTTTATAACAATCATGCCTTTTAAACATTTTGTTTTTAAATACTTGATGTACGGTACGAAGGTCAACTTGTTGTCCAAGATTAGGCCTAAGAATTTATGCTCGGCTTCGACGGACAGACGTTGCCCGTTCCGTCGAATGTCAGGTTCCGAGTGCATGCCTCTCTTTCGAGAGAACAAAACACACGTGCTTTTTTGTGGGTTCAGTCGGAATCCGTTTTCCTCTGCCCATTTGGAGAGCTTGTTTAAACCTAACTGAACCTGCCGCTCACACAATGCCAGATTGCAAGACCTAAAGCCAAGCTGGACGTCATCGACATATGTACAAAAAAAATATTGCGAGGGATGGTCAAGCGCAAGGAATTCATTTTTATGAGAAAAAGCGTGCAGCTAAGTACACCACCTTGTGGCACGCCTGTTTCCTGAACAAATGTTTGGGAAAGAACCGTGCCCACTCGGACACGGAATGTCCGGTTTGACAGGTAACTTTGATTATGTGAAACATTCTTCCGCGCACGCCAAGGTGGGAAAGGTCTCTTAGAATTCCGAAACGCCATGTTGTATCATAAGCCTTTTCGATATCGAGGAACACAGAGAGAAAATATTGTTTATGGACGAAGGCGTCTCTGATCTGTGCCTCGATACGAACAAGGTGGTCTGTGGTGGATCTACCTTCTCGAAACCCGCACTGAAATGGGTCGAGCAAATTATTTGTTTCAAGGAAATGTACAAGTCGGCAGTTTATCATTTTTTCGAAGACTTTGCACAAGCAGCTTATAAGTGCTATAGGCCTATAACTCGAGGGTAAAGAAGGGTCTTAGCCCTCTTTCAAATGGGAATAATAATAGCCTCTTTCCAGGAGGTAGGAATAGCGCAGAAAACCAGATAGCATTGTACAAACAAAGTAAGGTTTTTCGTGTTTCGATTGGTAGGTTTTTTAACATTTCATACACCACACGGTCAGAACCTGGGGGCAGAAGTACTGCAGGAGTTTAGAGACATTTGCAGCTCAGCTAGACTGAAAGCTTGGTTATATGCCTCGGATCTAGTGCATTGTGTTCAATTTTCTGCTTTTCTATTCTTGTTCTGTATTTTTGGAAAGTGTCAGTATAGTGGGATGAGCTGGACACCTGTTCGAAGTGTGCACCGAGGAAGTTTGCCTGATCTTCCAAGGTATCACCTTGAGTGTTTACGAGTGGAAGTGTGTGTACTTGTTTCCCTGCTATCCTACCGACCATGTTCCAGACTTTGGCCTCTTGTGTGTAAGAATTGATCCCTGACAAAAACTTCTGCCAGCTTTTTCTTCAGGCCTGCCGACGCGTTCTCCTAGTTTGAGACTTTATTTTCTTGAAGGTGTCAAGATTTTCGGCTGTCGGTGAGTTCCGAAGCAGCCTCCATGCCCTGTTTTGCTGTTTGCGCGCGTTTCGGCATTCAGAGCTCCACCATGGCACACGCCGTTTTCCGGGGTGTCCATTTGTTTGTGGGATGCATTTTGTTGCAGCACCAATTAAAAACGCTGTGAAAAAGTTGACAGCTACATCAATGTTCAAAGTACATATGTCATTCCAACCTAGACGAGCGATGGTATAAAACTGTTCCCAGTCGGCTCTGTTTATGAGCCACTTGGGAACACGTGGTGGAGACTGAGTTACTGTATTTGTGCTCAAAACTACGGGGAAGTGGTCACTTCCGTACAGATTACTGACGACTTTCCACTGGAGTAGAGACACAAGAGATGGAGATACTATGCTTAGGTCTATGGAGGAATAGGTGTTATTGGCGAGATTATAATAGGTTGGTTCTTTTCGATTTAGGAGACACGCGCTCGACGAGAGAAGAAACTATTCGATCAGTCGACCTCGCGCGTCATACCGAGAGTCACCCCATAGCCTGCTATGCGCATTAAAGTCTCCAAGGAGAACATAAGGTGCCGGAAGTGATCAATTAAAGAGTGTAAATCACGTTTTTGCAGATGATAGCTAAGAGGAATGTAATAGTGCAGATTGTGATCAGTTATCAAAAAGAAGCGCTCGAACAGCCACTGCCTCAAGGGATGTTTGTAGTTGTAAGTGTGTGCATGCAGTTCCTTGTTTCACTATGATGGCAACACCTCCGGATGATGTCATAGCATCAACACGGTCCTTTCGGAAAATAACGTATTTACGAAGAAAGTTTGTGTGTTTGAATTAAGGTGTGTTTCTTGTACACACAGCACTTTTGGTGAGTGTTCGTGTAAGAGCTCTTGGATGTCGTCAAGGTTTCTGAGAAGGCCCCTGACGTTCCATTGTATAATTTGAGTGTTCATGGTGAATGTAAAATAGTGCTGTGTGTACAAAAGCGAGTGGCTGTTTAGACAGGGACTTTGAGTTCACTTAACAGGGCCGTCACCAGGCCTTGTTATCGGCTTTTTTGTTTTCTTGGCGCGCTCCAAGGAGCCACGCCGCTCTTTCGGCACCAAGGGTACCGACGTATCATTGCCTCCTCGGAGGGCCCTGGATGCCCGCACGTGCGGGCTGCTAGTTCGAATTTCGGGCCTCGCCTCGTGAGGTGAGGCCTTGAGACCCGAGGACTCTGGAGTCTCTGGTCTCTGTTTGGGAGTAGGCGGTGTAGCCTGGGCTAAAACCGCCTTGGGGGCAGGTGCCACAACCTCCGGCTCGGTATGCCCGGGCCGAAGGAGTGGCGAGGGCTGGTGCGGCGGTGCCCCTGATGCGCCGCATCAGCGTATGTAGCTCCATAGAATGGAGCGACTCTTCGCCGTGCCTCCTTAAATGTAATGTTCTCCTTCACCTTCAACGTAATTATTTCTTTTTCTTTATTCCAGTATGTGCAGGAGCGTGAGTATGCGGCATGGTTTCCTTCGCAGTTTACACAGTGTGGCTGTTGTTTGCAGTTCTCAGACACGTGGCCTAGGACTCCACATTGTGCA
Source organism: Rhipicephalus microplus (assembly GCF_013339725.1). Lineage (NCBI taxonomy): Eukaryota > Metazoa > Arthropoda > Arachnida > Ixodida > Ixodidae > Rhipicephalus > Rhipicephalus microplus. The sequence goes on along the minus strand of NW_023612652.1, from coordinate 22,413 downwards.
CAAGTCTGGCGACCACGACAGGTTTTAGAGCCATGGCCATACCTCTGACATTGGAAGCAACGACGAGGGTTTGGTATGTACGGCCTGATAGATGTCTTTGTGTACCCTGTTTGAATAGATTCCGGTAGTTTACTGGATGCAAATGTGAGTATCAAGTGTTTTGTCGGTGTTTCCTTATTATCTCTTCTGATGATGATTCTCTGTACATTAGTGACATTTTGGCTCTTCCACCCCTCCAAAAGTTCAGTCTCAGTCAAGTCAAGTAAGTCCATGTCAGATACCACTCCGCGAGTTGTGTTCATTGATCTATGTGGTGTTATGGTTACTGGTATGCCACCGAAATCTGAAAGACGGTCTAGCTTTTTAAATTGTTCTTTGTCACGGATTTCGAGGAGAAGGTCTCCACTAGCCATTTTGGTTACCTTGTATCCTGTGCCAAGAGTTTCGGTAAGACATCTAGAAACCAGGAAAGGAGAGACGGTTCTGGCTTGCTTTCCAGTTTTCTCACAGTGAATGACGTGGAAATAGGGAAAAGTTTCTGTTGGCTGGTTAAAAAAGTTAATATCATCGGTGCGTACCCGCTTTAAGCCGGTACGATCAGACAGAAGAGGGAATGCTCCATGCATGCCGGTCTTATTTTTGTTCAGCAGCGTTGGCGGCCACCCACCACGGAGCCCAACAAGGGGACGCTGCAAGTTTGCAGGTGCTGAAAGCTTGCAGACGTCAGCCGTACAACACTGCCATAACCCAATGCGCCTAGACCAAGGTAGGCTATTTGCTATTTGCACAGGGTTAACCCTTGCCACCAGGAAGAATGGAAGTAAACAGAAGAGAGTAGACGACAGGACAGATAGATAGGCAGAGATAAAGACGAAGATGTAGGCAGAGAGAGAAGGGAAAAGGCGACGCCGATTTCCCCTGGGTGGGTCAGCCCAGGGGTGCCGTCTACGTGAAGCCGGGGCCAAAGAGGTGTGTTGCCTCTGCCAGGGGGCCTTAAAGGTCCAATCACCCAGCGTCGGCTCAACCCCCAGGATCCCCTTTTCCCCGGACACGGCAAAGCCACGCGCGGCTAGGCGTGGGAGGGAGTAAAAACTCCCCCGTTAGCTCGGGTCCGTGGTGTCGCTACACACCAAACGCCTACTTGAGCAGGCGCCCCTGCGGGGAAGCTAGCTAACTAGCTGTGAGCGTGTCAAGAGCGAGGCATGCAAGTCATGTTTTACATGACAATAATTTAATGATTCCATATCACTGAATGTCATTTATGTTCATCATACAAGCACGCCACGCAATACTAAATTTCGTACATTTCAACCTAGCAGAACAGCTACGATTTCCAATGAGCATGGTATATATGCACGTTGATTATGACACGCAAGTGATGATTTGCTTATTATCACTTGCCTTCATCTTAGTCTTGCAGAAATATCTCGTCATACCATTTTCAGTAGAGATCAGTTTCATCAAACGGCCGCTAAAGTACTCGAGTCAGGGTATGTAAACCTAGCAGTTCATGACAAGTCATTCATGATATTCATAACATGAGCTGTCGTTCATGTTCATCATATTAGTCAAGTTGTGCCGAATCAATTTGATAGAAATCCCGTTAAAGAGTTGGTCAGCATAGGACGAAGTCGTAGGTGGCTAGACAGACAGACAGACAGACAGACAGACAGACAGACAGACAGACAGACAGACAGACAGACAGACAGACAGACGGACGGACGGACGGACGGACGGACAGACGGACGGACGGGCGGGCGGTTAGACAGGCAGACAGACAGACAAACAGATAGACAGATAGACAGATAGACAGATAGATAGATAGATAGATAGATAGATAGATAGATAGATAGATAGATAGATAGATAGATAGATATGCTTGAGGTTGCCTAACATGTTAAGTAATGGTTCGCATTTGAAATATTGAGGAAGATACTCGACTATGCGGAAGGCTTAGTGAAAGACGGAAAGGGAAGAATTCGTACATTGTGCAAAACTATTTCGTGACAGTAAAAAGGTAGGATAAAACATTGACCACGGACAATAAAAAAGATCGAGATTAAAAAAGGTAACCTTATCGAGGACTATGATTTTCTCAATTGGTAGCATGTTGAACGAAACTGGCAGCTCATAAAACGGTCGATTCTCGTTTGTTAACTAACGCGGAATTTCAGCCCTGCCGCGGTGGTCTAGTGGGTAAGGTACTCGGATGCTGACCCGCATGTCGCGGTTTCAAATTCCGGCTGCGGCGGCTGCATTCCGATGGAGGCAGGAATGTTGTAGGCCTGTGTGCTCATATTTGGGTATTAAAAAAAAAACTAACCTTGCAACCAGCCGTTAGGCAGTTTTGTGCCCTCGAAGCTCCCAGGCAGACCACATTCCTTCCAGATGAGACTGCTATGCATGTTTCCAGGCCGCTTTCAGGTCCACTGAATGATAACAGTCACAGCAGTGACATAGATAACAGTCACAGCAGTGACATCGACCACCCAGGTGGTCGAAATTTCTGGAGCGCTCCACTACGGTGTCTCTCGTAATCATATGTTGGTTTTGGAACGTTAAACCCGACAAGTCAATAAAGGCGGAATTTTAAAATATACAAATGAGAAATACAAGAGATAATATAATATTCATGAATCAGCTCGTAAAGAAGTAACAGGTCAGCGTGATTTTGTCTGCAGTAAACTGATCGCACTGATGATAACTTAGGAGTAACAAAGATCCGCAGTCATTCCTTGCAAAAATATGGTTGTAAATGCTTAGTAACTTTTTTTGTACTAGCTTAGTGGCGTTACTACTTGATTTAGTCATGTAATTACAGTACACAGATGCTTACTCAAGTTGGACACAATATTAATGAGATCTAACAATCATGTACAGGAAAGTATAGGGGATTTTATTCGAAGTGATTGTATTGTCCACTTTATAAGGTGCATACGTGCATTAAAACGTGACAGTGAAAAACAGCGCCACCAGAAGCCATCACGGCGAGCGTTGAACACTCGTCGAATGTGGCACACTTGTACAGTGTGGAACACTTGCCGTGATGTCTATTGATGCGGTATAGCTCGGTTGGTAGAGCATCAGACGCGTTATTCGAAGGTCGCAGGTTCGAGCCCAGCCCATGAAGGGTTGTTTTTTTGTTCATGTTTCCTCCTCAAATTTACGTTACAAAGACTTTTCATACCATCCCCTATACTTTTCTGGGCGTGATTGTCTGTTAGATATCAACAATATTGTGTCCAAAAAAGAAAACGTGCCTTTCAGCATAGACTTCTTTCCTTCATGCTCATGTTGAGGAAGACTTGCTGCGGTGTAGAATTTGTGGAAAACTGTGGGAGAACCGAATTTTGGAGAGATTCTGCAAAACACAGCCGAGTAGAAGAAGGCTTCGCATGGCAGCACGTTTAGTGGAAGCAGAAAAAAATTTGCATGCTATGAAAAACAACACCAAGATCGCTAATCTCATACACCTTACGTAACGAAACGGTTGTTACAGAGTATGCAAAAGACAAGATAGATGTGTTGTGAAGTATACTCATTAATTGGCTTTTGGGTATTCAAGGAAAGGTTATCATTGTTGCAACATTTGGAGAAAGAACACCAATCTGACTGCAACAAGCTACATTAGATAAGACAATAAATTTCCTTAGATATGTTGATGTCATCGACATATAAGAGAAAAGGAATAATGATTGGCGAATGTAAGATCAATAATAATAATAATAATAATAATAATAATATAATAATAATAATAATAATAATAATAATAATAATTGTATGATTACATCTCGAAACAAAGATATGAATATTAAGGATGCTGAAGTCAAGAGCTTCGAAATTTCGACCATCAGGTATTCTTTAACGTGCGCTGACACTGCACACTACGTGTTTTCCTGCCCTATCGCTTCCACCAAAATACGATTACCAACAGAGGGAAAAAACGAGTGACATTCGGGGCGCAGGCAAGCACTTGTCATCCACCGGAACGGACAACATTCATTGTAGAAAATCTTGGAACCACAAAGAAAAGAGACATGTAAGACCAGAGCACGAACAAACGCAGGCTGGCTTTCGTCACAAAATATATAGGCCACAAATTCAATGCCCGAGAGTAGAGGGCCAGTTAGGTTGCGAATGAACAGTTTGAGCATGAAATGATATATGAACGCCATTTTATAATAAAAGATGGTCCACAAAAAATTGTGTATAGCTAGCACACACGCCTTTAGTGTGATTGCTCCTTCAGCTTTTAAAATGTCAGAATTGCGAGAAGTCTTTAGGTTGAAGAGTTTTCAAATATTTCTCCTTACCAATCGTAAAACCGTATTTTTAGTAACAGACTTGCCACCATCTCGAGTGAGGAAAGAAACATCAATAGGACTAAACAAGTATATCCCTCGTTGACTTTGACTAAGAAAGTCTGCACTTTTGTTTAATTGCAACTGTTTCTTCGTGCGCTGCCATAAAATTCTAAGAGTGGGCTGAGAGGAGGCTCGCGAGATTGTTAATGGCACTTCGACGCAGCGTCACTAAGGAAAAGAAACAGCTAAGTCCCAAACAATTCCCGGAAGTTCGCGCATTGGAGCAAAATCAAACAGTGTTTTCCGTACTGCCACCGTAGAAAGCTGCTGTGCAGCGCTGTGCTTCACTTCGGGTGGGTGTTGCTTACGGCAGCTGATGTCTTTCTGTGATTTCATTGCCGGCACAAAATTCTAAGCGCATAGACTAGGTAGGGGTCGTCCTAGTTGAACGTTATCGTTAACCCTTAAGTTGTGTGTTGACTTCTGTTGTGTCACATTAGTTCCTGAACGCCATGCAAACTTCATCTTAACACTGATTTCAGAATGTGCTACCTTGTGACAGCTGTTCGACAAACAAAATATCAAAAAGCAACACTTGCTCTACGTCGGGCAAGGCTTTAAACAGCGAAATAGGATGATTCTCACTTGGTTACTTACAGGTTGTTTCAGAATTTTACGTAGGCTAATGAAGGTCATTGCTTGGTCTTATCTAGGTTAATGCTAGCTTGTGTCTTCGTTGATTCATAGCACAGAGGTTCGACTTAAACCACACACAGTTACAGACACAACACGAATGTCCAGGCTTCCGAGAGCGAAACTCGCGCTGAAACGAAGCGTTCGCACCTCACAAAAATACAGACACGTCATCGGTGGCGTTAGGCTTCCATCACTTCAGGGCCTTCCCGCGGCCGCCGTTGCCTTTAACCGTTCCCGAGCATTCTCTCGTTGTACTACTCGGGGACTTCGACTTGCCGCGGTCCCTACGCTGCCAGTAGTTGGGCTGAAATGTAGGTCTCTTCATTTTAAGTTGAACAACGGCGAGTATACAGTGCGATTCACCCAATTCCTGAGGCTCATATTTGTTTTTATATAATAATAATAATAATAATAATAATAATAATAATAATAATAATAATAATAATAATAATAATAATAATAATAATAATAATAATAATAATGTATATTTGCAACAACGTTGCAATCAGTATAAATGCTGGTGCACACCAGCGACTAGCAGCGGTCGCGCGACCATTTGCGACTGGCGACCAAAAAGCGACTGATGTTCACGCCGGAAGAGGCTGCATGCGAGCGACCGGAAGTCACAATAGCGGAGAGTCGCGTCCGGATCTCATTATCAGGGAGAACTCTGGAGACCGGCGCCGATCAGCTGATCACCGCCAGCTGAGTGCGTGGAGCAAACCGAGCGCGCCGTATTTCTTGTTCTTATCCGTTATCGCCAGCGCAATGAAAAAAACAACAACAACAACAAAAATTGAGCATCGCTGATTGGTTCCAGCAGCTTTGCGACCGCAGTCGCGCGCCTGAAAAAACGGTCAGGAAGCGACTAGTCAAAGCAGTCACTTTGCGACCGTTTGCGACTGTTCGCGATTGTTTGCGACCAATCACAAATGGTCGCAAATGGTCGCGCGACCGCTGCTAGTTGCCGGTGTGCACCAGCCTTAAAACGTAATGAAGGATGGAGATGGGAATAAAAGAGACAATCAGCTTGACGGAGTTTTCACTCCCTTGCAGGTATAGCAGCAGCGAGACTCAATGAATACAGTTCCACGCGCGTGTAGAATAACATTGGTTTGCATTTAACCTGACGTCTTATAGGAAAAAAAAGAAACACAAAAACCCCACAGGTAATTCCCGCTTGCTCAATGAAAAAGAAAAAATTGCCCGCAGCTTCCCTCGGAGGAACACTGAGGAGGATGCGGAGCATATAATTGGTTAACGGGGTGTTAAAGTGCGACTTACTTGGGTCGATGGCTAAATTGGTTAACGTGGTTGTGAAATGGGGTGTTAAATTGCGACTTACTTGGGTCGATGGCTAAATTGGTTAACGTGGTTGTAGGAGGGGGTGTTAAATGAGTGAACACGTACACACGTATGCGAAAGGGCGGCGCTGGTCGAAGGGACGTCGATCATTGTGTTTGTGGATTCGTTGGAATTCATTTCACCGTGACCTTGGACGTCGACGCGCCGTACAAACCAACCGACGAGCGGCAACTCAGCGAGCGAGCGCCGACCTTGAGCATATATACAGCGCGACGGCGCATGCACTGTCAGCTGTCGAATGTTCGAGAAGGGGGAGAAGCGCAACGGCGCATGCGCGCGCGTCAGCTGCCGATGTTCTCGAAGCGTGACGGCGCATGCGCGCTACATTATACAGCTAGCGAATGTTCGTGAAGAGGAGAAGCGCACGCGGTGTGTAGAGGAGGAAGGCTGCACAGATGGTGGAGGAGTGAAGCGCGCGCGGTGTGTAGAGGAGGAAGGGATGCACAGATGGTGGAAGAAGGAGGAGGAAGCTTGCGGACGGTGCCGCACTACAAGCCTCGAGTATTAGATGCTCCGCATCTAAAAGGGAATAACAGACACACATTCATAATGGTATTGAGAGCCAACACAAGATGACACATAAACGAAAAGACGTAAATGCAGCGTTTCCGTCGTCTCGTTTGTCTGTTCGCCAGTTTTGTGCTCAGTATCATCTGAATAAAATGTTCCAACTCGCCCACAAGCTGCGTTGCAAACACGATAGCGCTAAAGAGCTCGTTTCACAGCGATTCTGGCATCGACGTCCGCATCGTTTATTGTGGGCAAAAAATCATATCTGTGACCAAAAAAAAAATCCCAGCACATTCACGGAGTGAACGATGATGACTGGGCCGAGGCTTCGGAAGGTTTTATCGTAAACCACGAATCGTGGTTTACGTCACTCCATCTGCGTTCAGTCCATCAGTCCGTTCGTTTGTCTGTCTGACTGTACCTGTCTTTCCGTCCATCCATCCATCCATCCATCCATCCATCCATCCATCCATCCATCCATCCATCCATCCATCCATACATCCATCCATCCATCCATCCATCCATACATCCATCCATCCATTTCATTCTATTCCATTCTATTCCATTCCATTCCATCCATCCATCTATCCATCCATCCATCCGTCCGTCCGTCCGTCCGTCCGTCCGTCCGTCCGTCCGTCCGTCCGTCCGTCCGTCCGCCCGCCTGTCTGTCTGTCTGTCTGTCTGTCTGTCTGTCTGTCTGTCTGTCTGTCTGTCTGTCTGTCTGTCTGTCTGTCTGTCTGTCTGTCTGTGGTGGTTCTTGGGCCGTCAGACGCAGAAACCTACGACAAGGACAACAAACATTTATCGGCTTCACACACAGTACAATAACAACACTGTGGCTATTTGTACAACACACTGAATCCATAACTCCATCCTACAGTCCGTAAGTCTGCGGGCACGTGAGTAACCCACGTGTCCACTCTACTCGGAAGTCTAATTCCGTCGGGTGCTACTCACGCTCCCGCTGGAGACGATGGCGTCGACGACGCAACCTCGCCACGGGAAAGTTGCCAAGTGCACAAGAGCTCACGAGCAGGCCATCAGCTGCTCGAGATGGACCAGGCGGCCCCACGCTTCGGCAGACGCAACACCGAGGTCGCACCATCAATTTGCGGTTGTGACGAACCGGCTCCGCTGTGGTACCGTGGCCACGAACTCGGTGACTGGTCGTGCCGGACCCAAGTCTGGACAGGATCAGCAGGTACAGCATGTCAGGCCCGGCCCGGAACCACCACTCACCTGAGGAACACGCCACGCTCGTCCCGGTTGGGTTTGTGACACGGGCTCGCCCGTTCGGTCCCCTGAGGCCCAACGCCTAGCGCTCTTGCTAGCTGGCGGCGTTCTTCCTCTTCCCGTTGCTGTTCCGAAGCTCATGTGCTTCATTCTCGCTTTTGGCGCGCACACTTCCTAGTCCTCGTTTTCGTCACCACTTTCGGTTCACACTTTCAGTTTCTTACCACACTGCCTGCCTGCCTGCCTCTCAGTCTCTGTCTGTCTGTCTGTCTGTCTGTCTGTCTGTCTGTCTGTCTGTCTGTCTGTCTGTCTGTCTGTCTGTCCGTCTGTCTGTCCGTCTGTCTGTCCGTCTGTCTGTCTGTCTGTCTGTCTGTCTGTCTGTCTGTCTGTCTGTCTGTCTGTCTGTCTGGCCACCCATCCGTCTAGTGAAGACTCCAAGGGCTGGCATCTCGCATCCTTTCATCATTTATTTTTCATATACAAGTTCCGCCGTCTAGTGGACATTCCAAGAAGTAAACGAGAGGTACCTACCTACTACATACATTGAGGACGCAAGACCAACGACATGAGGCGCATCGCCACTAAAAAACGAGAACAATGCAAATAAAATAAAAAAATGGGCACGAGTGACGATCAAATCGAGGCCGTTTCCGTGGCAAGCAGGTGTTCTGCGAAAGTCCTGAGATTGCTTGAAAATGACTTCGAAAGGAAAATACTATTTTAATGTAATGTAGTGGAACGATCCTATTTAGTTCTTCACATATTGCATGACCGTAGCGTTGAGGCGCGCTAGGCCTAAAATATGTTAACTCAGGAAAAAGTAGGTGATTTAAAGGACCACTCGTTACACATGGCTGAGATATATTTAATCATCATCTGCAGCAGAACCATCAAAAAAGTGAACAGCTGCGTTGTCCTCGTGTTGCATTGCGGACGTGCCTTAGGCCCCTCATTGATTAGCAAAAGAAACAAGTATGGCATATTGGGCGTTTAACAATTGCGCTTGCAAAAGGCATTCAAGGGTACTTTGAAAGGCCAGTATTAGGTGGACAGTCATTCGTTTCTTTAAAGCACGGTTGAGGCATGTGAGTAGTTCACAAGCTTATGCGCAGGAAGTCCAATTGCCGCTATCACTGCCTTCTCTTGAAGTGGAAGCTGAAGCGTCCTCCAATTTTTAAAGATGACAGTCTCTGTTGGGACACTTCAATGCAGAAGTTTTGGTTTGCTCTAAGGCAAGTTTATTCAACCAGTAAACACAAACTTATACTGGAACTCCAAAAATCACGTTAGTAAAATTTATGCAAACGCTCGATAGCATTGTGCGCAAACATCAATAATACACTCTGCACTGCTACGAAACTATATAAAAAAGAAGCATATTACCTTTCAAAGAACTGAATCGAAAGAGTAAGCTGCTTTTCTGTCGGTCTGTATATTGTGCGAATCAACCACCCGGCGAAAGTTTCTGCACTTGCTCAACGCTTATCCATCCTTATCTGCTTGCTGCATTCGTACCTTTGAGGATTTTCAGTAAAAAACCTACCTTTAAGCATATTTGTGGTAAATATCAATACGTAAGTGTGAGATAGTATGTCACTTTATTTCTAAAATGCATAAATATGTTAATTAAAGACTACAGTGCCTGTTACACTGCACTGACAATTCGACGCGATAATGAAAAAAAAAGGGTGCTGCGTACGCTTCACTAAAACGACACCTTTCTGCCGCGTACCAGCGACTGTGCGTTCTAGAAAAGTCTTCGTTTCTTGAATTTATTGCCAGATGGCCACTATACCTCAAGC
>NW_023612652.1:0-10000 GCF_013339725.1 Rhipicephalus microplus | reverse complement strand
CAGTCTGCAGCTTGACTAAAGACTACTCGTTCGGGCACGATCGATTTTCATTCCATGATAAATCTGCCAACTTCCACTCACTGAATTTAAGCTAATCTTACTCAACAAAGTCACTTGGAGTAACAGGCTGTGCTAAATGAGTCCACAATTAAGTGAACACGCCAACGTGTGCCAGCATTACCTTATTGTGAAACCTAAGCGTTCTCATAGTACTAAACGCGATCAATAAATCATTAGCGACAACGTACATCTCATACGGTCAGTAATTTCATGTTCTATGCAAGGTTCTACGATATACACATATCGGGCGTAATTGCAGGCTGTGATCGTGTCGAAACCGACGTTCATTTTCATCACTCAGAATTACGTATCTTCGAGCCAGCGTACAGCACACCATCATAAAGAAGTTTGCGCACCTAAAAGAGCTTTACTGAGTGTTGTATACCAAGGTAAAGACATTACCTGCACGCTCTAAGCCTTTTCTCGGATCATTACTGTTTCGCCTCTAGCAGGCTATCAATTAAACACCACATGCCCTTTTACCAGTACGCATTGCGTTATCAAAGGTAAATAGAAATTACCGGCTTGTTCCACAATCTGTCTTCCTGTAAGCGGCGTCCTTCGATAGAACTTTTGGTAGAACCGTTAATGACAGAACGCTGCAGCCATTAGCGTCTTGCGATCGGCCCCAACGAGAGTTACGCAAGTGAGCCCACGAAAGCATCGTCCAAGTTTAGACCTGAACGCATAGACAGGTACACGTACACAAAAGAAAGTTCAATCGATAGGACCTTCCGCCTAGCGAGAGTCCTTGAAGAGAGCGCTAAAATAAGTACTTCGGATCGTGCCAAAGCATCCGCCCTTCTCCGAGTTGAGGGGGGAATTAAGCCACCTCGTCGTCGACAAGTGCCCCATATTGAACGGCAGCCGCCGTTTTCGCGCACTTCAGTTCGTGGATTTTCGCCAGCTTGAACTGAGCGACCCGCGCCGCGAACGACGGCAGTGCTCTCTCTTCCGCGAGGGGGCACCTGAACTCGGGTTGTGACGTCACGCGGGGGCTCGGCAGACCGCGTGTCCCGACGCGGGCTCTCAAAAGGAGCCGAAATCGACTCGCGAACGCGAGTGAGCGCCGGGCTGTGGTCGAAGATGCGTCACTCGGCTTAGTACGTCCTCTCGAAACGGCAGCGACGATGAGGCGACCACGAAGAGAGTCGTCGTGCTCGCTGGCTTCCGCGATGGGCCATCGTCTCGGCTCGCGCTGTGCTTTGACGCTGTTGACATCTCCGAGAGTTTCCTGAGCTGATATTGGCGAATACGTTACAAGTGTTTTTCGGGTGCATGCTCGAAAAGTTGCACATAATTTCTGGATGACATTCGTCAGATGGCAAGCGCGCAGTGGTACATGAGGAGGTTCAGGACATGGCACCGGCCTTGACCCCTTCTGTGTCTCCGGAGAGGAGATAATAGACGTGGTGCCTGCAATACTGTGCAAGGCAGATGAAGTGCCATCCGTGTGCTATCTTCTTGTTCAGGCTGCTGTCACTGCTAGGTAAGTCATTCAACCTAGAATGATTTTGTTGTGTATCTACTCGCAGTTTTAACTCTCATTGTCAATTTCGCATCGGTACTCCTCTAATCAATTGGGAATGAGCACGTATTGATCCCTCATAGGAATGTTTTTCTTTTTATACAACGAATAATGCTTGGCAGTCACACATCTCTAGTGTGTCGCAATATTTGGACAATATACAGAAAGGGAATACAATACTGATGACGCTCATGTTGCAATACTCACAGTCAATTCGCTGGCAGAAAGCTTGTGATATTTCAGTGTTTACGACACACACTGCGCCGAGCAGACCCGCGACTCTACTTGCGTACTCCTGATGGAGGAGGGGATTTCCGTGGTGACATAGCACTTGCGACACTTCGCCGGAATGATGACTGATTTTTAGACAGCTGGAATTCGACTTCAGCATGTTTCAACATTGTGGAATGGTTTCTTTTCGGGAATAATTTTTGAGACATGTTACGTGCTGTTTTTCAAACATGTTACGTGCTGAATAATTAGCCATAAGGTCATGAACTACAGAGGTCTTCCAGGGCCAGTACAGAAGTGCCTCAAACTTCAAGCCGCTTTCAAGAAACCTTTGTAACTAAAAATCACAACTTTTTCACTAGGTCACTACATTTACGTCTTGATACGCTTACTGTACAAACTCGTAGGGTGGTGTGGCTTGTCTTCAGCTTGTTCACGGTGTAATTTTCGCCGCCACGGGCTCTCAAGTTGAGGCTCACCGGTACGGCTTTGTGCTCTCCCATAGTAGAGTACCTAGTGCTCTAAATTGTTAAGAACTTTTTTAAACACACAGAATATCGTTCCAAGCGCACTCATTGTTACCCGCTTTTCTACACGAAAGCACACAGTGTTTACAGAATGAGCGCAATGTCATTGTAATTAAACGCTCACAAAAGCAGATGGAAAGGCATAGTACGCTTGAATCTGTCTATATGGCGTCCATCACGAACTCAAGTCTACTATCTCTATTCGCATGCGTTTGTTATCTTTATTTGTATAGACTACGCATGAATAATGAAAAGCAGTTGAAGATTGTGCTCTTTCTGTTCACTCTGCATCCTGTCATTTTCGGTGGAGGCGGAAATGCTGTAGGAACATGTGCTCAGATTTGGGTGCATGTTAAAAGAATCCCAGCTGGTCAAAATTTCCGGAGCCCTCCACTATGTCTCATAAATATATGGTTGTTTGGGACGTTAAACTTCACATTATATCTATCTATCTATCTATCTATCTATCTATCTATCTATCTATCTATCTATCTATCTATCTATCTATCTATCTATCTATCTATCTATCTATCTATCTTATATCTATCTATCTATCTATCTCTATCTATCTATCTATCTCTATCTATCTATCTATCTATCTATCTATCATCTATCTATCTATCTATCAATCAATCAATCAATCAATCAATCAATCAATCAATCAATCAATCATCTATCTATCTATCTATCTATCTATCTATCTATCTATCTATCTATATATCTATCTATCTATCTATCTATCTATCTATCTATCTATCTATCTATCTATCCCTGTGTCCTGTGTACTTTGTAGTCTATCCTTCATAGGGTGTCCCTATTCTAATCGCATCGCCAAGCTAGCATTAACCAACTGGCCTATTTTGTCGCATTACTGGATACAAAGAAAAGAAGTCTATACAGAAAAAAAAAAACTTTTCTCTGCATATACAGACGACCGCGCTTATGAGGAACAGGAGTGATGGGACGCTTCCGACGATGTACTATCGCTGCTTACGTCACGTACTTCGGCGCACTTGAATACGCTGTGCCACCCTCATGGCTTTTATTGTGAACAAGACTCTCGTTTGGGGGGACGAAACGTCAAGCAAGGTGTGTTCTTTTGTTTCATTCTTTAGGTCAGTGTATCATTTCTCGCTTACATTACTGACACTACTTTGACCATGGAAGGTCAACGACTGGGCCTTCATGTAGCGTCCGCACTCATTCGCACTCCTATGCGGTTTGCGCTCCTTCCATTTCCGCTATCGTTCCTCCGAGCGAATAACGCGCGCCCATATCTATAGCGAATGCAAATGGTAACTGCTGATAATAGCTCTGGCTCTGCACGTCACGGGCCGACGGGCGCGCAACGATTTGTTGATGGAAAGTGCCGTCGCAGAGTATCACGACACTTGTGAAGAAGCATCTGCGACGTTGATGGCAACTAAAACTAGTTGCTCTACGCATCTTTTCGACCACAATCGCGAATCTCCAAAACCTAGATATATACAGCTTCACTGAAATATATGTTTATTCAATCAATCAATCAATCAATCAATCAATCAATCAATCAGTCGATCGATCGATCATTTATTTAACGTACCTTCGTACAACCTTGAGGTCTTAGTGCAGGCGCACGTAAAAATGAAAGAATCAAAATAAACAATGCCAATACAAATCTACAGAAAAAATAAGAAAATAAAATAAATCAAATAAAAAAGCGAAAATGCACAGAGAGAAATCACTCGAAATAGAAAAAAAATTATAAAAGGAATGTGAGAATCATGGAATGACAGTAAAAAATAAAGGGGAATATACACAACTATATATATATATATATATATATATATATAACTGAAAAACGGTGAAGTGTAGAGTTTATGCATTGTGAAAAATTATCATAGATAGTGCAAATCTGAGATAAAAAAATGGCAGTTGACTGTGAAAAACATCAAAAATCATGAAAGTAAACATTATACAGACTTTGTACTCTGAAAATGATAGAGTGCTCAAAAGACGTTGGCAGGTTCATGAAATGGTCGATTCTCTCTAGTTAACATACGCGGAATCAGAAAATTTACACATCCCAGAAGCGAAGGGCCAGATATTTTACCGTGAACCAGTATGTAAAGAAATAAAAGGTCTGAGCAATTTCGTCGGCAGTGAAGTGATGACAATGATAATAATCTGGCAGTGTTAAAACAAGGTTCATAATAATTACTAGCATTACGACAGTTGTAAATACCAATAAATTTTTTTTGACTCGCTCAATGGTGTCACTACTGCAGATTTAGCCATGCCATTCTAGAACATGGAAGCATATTCCAGTTCAGGAAGACATGTTGCGGTGTACAGTTTCTGAAAAGCTGTAGGAAAACTAAATTCTCGAGAAATTTTGCACACACACAACCGAGAGAACGAAGGCTTCGCGTGGTAGTACGTTTAGTTTGGGAAAAAAAATTAAGAATGCAATCAAAAGAACACCAAGATCAGTGAACTCATAAACCTTACATAACGACACGGCACTGACAAAGTATAGAAACGATACGATGGATGTATTGCGAGATATTTTCATGAACTTGGTTTTTAGGGGATCCAGGTAAAGGTTATTATTGTCACATCGTTCAAAAAAAGAACATAAATCTGACTGGAGCAATCAACAGTTGTAACAACATTAATATAAATAACTATTAATAGTTCTATTAATTAATAGTTCTATTAATTAATACAATAGTACTATGTAAATATATATTCTTGGATTTTAGGTTCCAAACACATACGATTATGAGAGGCGCCATAGTGGAAGGCTGCGGAAATTCGGAGCATTTGGTTTTTTAAGGTGCACTGACATCACACCGTACACAGGCCTCAACCGTTTCACCCTCATAAAACTGTGAACTCCACGGCCGGATATAACCTGCAACCTTCCGGTCAGCAGCTGATCACCATAACCACCACTCCACCACGGCGGTCATACAAAAAGAAAAATAGACTGCCTATGAGCGTTGTATTGAGGCGAGAGCCCATGAGGCTACTTCATCAAAGCAGAGGCACCAAAGAGAGAAAAAAAACGCCAGTCACATGCCAATGACATATTGTTGGGGCATCCGTGGGTAATTAGTTGATGGATATTACTGGGAGAGACCTCCTTTTAAAACACATAAAATAGGCTGACATTGCTCGCTATAGCTGCACGTTTTTATTTCGTCGTCATGTGTGGCACCTAATGTAGCGCTGTAGAAGAAAAATGGCACGAAATAAAGAGGTCGTCGTTGTAACTAGAAGGCATGGTGGATAGCATAAAGATAGAAGCCTTCGAACGAAAATGCAAAAACAGGCTCAAAATGTTCGAAAGGCTAGTTAACGACGCGAGACCGGCTTAGGTCTGGTGTTCGCGTGAATCGCGGGTTTAGGGTATCGTTACCGTGACGCGAAAGTTTCTTGTGGAGACAAAGTTTTAGTAAAGCGGGAATGCATTTACGTGCCAAAGATGTGGCTGCGATGTCACGTAGCAGCGGGTAAATGTATTCAAAAGCGATGGAAAAAAAAATACGAACCTGCCTCACTGCGTGTAGAGAAAAGAAATTTTATTTTGCCCGTAAAAGTTTGGACGGCAGCAGATTACGGACTAACAAAGAATTAAGAATACGCGATAAGGCGTAGAGCCTAACCGAATGCATACGCAGCTGACAGTGATTAAAAAAGAGAGAGACAAACGAAAGAGGAAGGCAGGGAGAAAGAGTCATATAGATAGCTACTGGTGTAGCACGTTAGCAGTACCGTTTTAGTTAGCTAAGAGTACTTGCCCTATTTTCTTTCTGAAAAACCACATGCGCAACTAAAAAGACAATCAAACGAACTCAAACGTGTTTTAGTTTCATGAAACACCACTAGACGTCACTACTAGCTTGGCAATTTTCAAGCTCCTAGATGGGCAACTGTCGTGAACAGAGAATGGACCCTGCAAACCTGGTAATCCCGAACCTCAAAAAGGCATCAAGAAAGCTGAGACTCCTTTATTAATATAATGTTTTTAGATTACTAAGAATGGAATAAACGTAAGCCGCTGAGAAAATATGGAAGTTTATGTTGCATAATTCTTTGTTCAACCATTCTTTTCACTAGGCTTTGCAAAGTTCGACAAAAATCAATTAAAAAAATATCTGCTAGCTCCTCCATGTAATTTGATTCTCACCTCGACAAGAAGCTTATAGGAATATTTTGTTCAACGGTACTGAGTATGTTGACGTCTTGTTGCGTTGCTTTTGTACAGCACGAAGAAATTATGGAAAAACAATTATGTGCGCTTGCTTTTGAAGTGACCACTTGCAGAATGAAATAGGGTCATGTATAATGCTGTCCAAGTAGTACAACAATAATTATTTTATTTTGCACAATGAGCGTTGTCTGCTCTCGTGCTTAGGTACAATGGACACAACAGGAAATACCTGACAGTTTGAAATGGTGATCCCGCGGTATCGCGTGGACCAGTGGTTGCGTCCGTGTATTTATTCATGTTATGAATCCTCCATTGTATTCACTCTTTATACTTCAACAAGTTTATTTGTGGTGAAGGTAGTTAATGCTGTGAGCTAATCAATGTGAAAGGAAGATGATGCTTCGAAATTGATGCTTCGCACCACAGTGTAGGAGGCTGTTAGATATTTTATGGGTGGGGCAGACTTGCTACTTAGTGTTTCTGTGAGGTGAAAATATGGATTGGCAAAATACTGAACCTACTTGAATCCTAAAAAAGTCCAAATTGAATGGCTCATTTTCTTTGTTACACAGAATAAAAATGAGAATTATAATGAAAACAAACACACAGTAATGCTAGGGAAAGTATAGGGGATGCAATTAAAAGTAATTAAAATGTAAACGTCTGAAAAAATCGCGCTGAATCTGCGTTTTTCGATGGCAAAGGTCATCAAAAGGTGACAGTCTGTTCTATAGAAAGAATAAAACGTTTATTTGGCGTTCTGCGTGAGAAAGTCGGCGAGTAGGCGCTGCGTGAAACGTGCACGCAAACTAGCAGTAATTTGAAGAAAATTCTTTTTTTTTTCTCGAACGCGAAGTTATTAGTAGGCAGCAGCATACATGTAGCTTAATACGAAGGCACAGACACGGTATGTAGTGCGTGTGGAGAGGAGGAGGAAACGGCTGAACATTTCATATAGTTCTGTAAAGGGCTTCGCTATATAGTCGAAGATAATGGCACCGAATTTTTCAAAGCATTGGGGTTTAGGGACAGTGAAGGCAAAATAGACTTTAAACGGGTAGAAATTACCAGGAAGAGAGGGTAACTGATTGGTGGCTACAATCGAGGCTCGAGTGAAATTCAATCCTTAAACACACAGTGATAGTACTTAACTGTATGGCTAGGTGGCGTGAGCTACCGCCAGATCTAAAGGGAACAGCCGGATACATCCATCCATCCATTCTAGAGAAGCGCATGAAACCCCCACTTTTTCGGTCACAGCGTCTCATTGGCAGCACCGCGTAATAACACTGCGGTCTTTATGGTTACGTATTTATGCATTTTAAAAATAAATCAATAGGCTACCTGATAACCTCTTAGTGATGTTGCGCCAGAATATGCGTTATTTGTGTCTTGATTGATAATTCAGAGCGTTTCAACGCAAAACCCATATCAAGATGGCTGGTCGCTTCACCATTCACCATTCTACTTAAACGAGTGACTGACAGTAAACCAAGAAAGACACACAGACACAAATGCAGAGAGACAAAGGTATAGAATGACAGACCAAAATTTTTGCGTCGAAGTATTCCAAGGAGCCCTATAGTCCTTAGAAAAATTTAACGAGAAGATTTACCCTCTAAAAGTGGACGGAGGAATGACCGCTGTTGTTTCTCACAGGTAGAGTATTTGCCGTGCAATTTGGAGGTTGCAGGTTTAACCCCTGTTGATTAAAAGTTAGCTTTTCGTCCACTTTTATTCATTAAGATTTACATTAAAATTATTTCAAATATCATTCCCTATACTTTCCTTGGTAACAGTTTTTATTAGTTCTCATTTATAGTGTTTCAAATAAATCTGGTGCCCCGTGCGTGGTACATGAATATATTCCGAAGATTTCACTGTAGTCCCCTTTGGCTCATAGTATTAACAATGAGATAACAAATTAACAGGTCGCAGTGGCGTGCAGTTATAGCGGCAAAAAAAGTCGTTATGGGGGCAAGCAATATTGTGTCCTATTCTAACGAACAGTCCGAAGGTAGTATTAATATGATTTACTGCCCCTACTGATCAACATAGAAAGTTCCTCACCGTATAGAAACGCCTGAGAACTTCAGCACCGAGGTCAGACACTTTTCTTTTGTCTTGACCTAAATTTTCTATATTTTAAAGGTCCCCATGACACACACTATGCTGCTCTCCCAACGAAGCACGCATCTGACGCTGCTACATTGCCATCCAGATTTCAAGCAGCAACAAGGGATTTTCCAGGACAGCCGCAGGTCCATAGATCAGCTGTCCATGTTTGAATGAGGTGCTAAGTTGGCGAACACCCCGTAAAGTGCGTCTCATAATCCGAGTAAAGTTGCTGTAACTTTACGAAGCTAAGTGCTATGACCTGAGTGCTATGACCGGGCAAATGTTCAAGGTACTACCTATTATTTGTAAAATGGAGGCTGGTGACCCACAATATACCAAAATAACATGCAATATAAATCATCAAGCAGAGGCAGAAGCGTTTGACTTTGTCCCAATACTGCTATATCATATGTAATTTTCACTTCACTTTGATTATTATTTTTTATTGCTCGGATCGTTTGTTTATATTCGATCTATCAAGAATAGTTTACGATTGGCAATGATACATCTTTGTCATAAATTAATGGAATAATTGAGCCCGAACAATTCAATACCAGAATCCTTTTACGTCGGAAAACCACAATAAAATCATGCGATACCTCGTTGTCGACGGCTCTGAAAATTTTCACCATCTGGCGTTCAACAACGGGCACTGACAACGCACAGTACACGGGCCTACAGCATTTCACCTTCAATGAAACGTTGCCTAAGCGGCCGGGAGCGAACGCGTGCCCTTCGGGTCAGCAGCCCAGTGCCATAACCACAACTCCCCCGAGGCGGGCAGGCTAACGATTCAAAAGGCAACACGCGCCTGGCATAAACATCGGGTAGAAACCTTCACCTTTCCTTCGCATGACAGCAATGTAGATTGAATCGAATGTATTCTTTGTTTCAGACTTATATAAACAAAACATATGAGAGAAAAAAAAAAGCCGCTCGCGGCTTGACGAAGCTTCCTTCGCCAGTGATAGTGTATGCACACGATATAACAGACGAAAATTCATATGATTCTCAGCTACCTATAGGTGAAGTGCGCCGAACGCTGCATTATCCCCGTCAAGCACGAATTTCAATACACTGCTTAGAAAGTGTGTAAACTTCGCACAATGTAAGGCTAAGACAACGTAATAGTTTTCTCGAAAAAAGTGTTATGTTGTTTTATGCAGACTTTTCCCCAATACATATAATAAGGCTTTATTTAATATTTACATACTTCGGAGACAGTCATTGTCTGTTTTTACAGAAAAGGAAGGAAATGTTAGGCTCAAAACACAAGCAATTCGTTGTTGGCTGCGTTGAGTTTGAGCAAAGAAAATTATTACTTACAAAGTTGAGCGA